>VBVR01000218.1:0-64669 GCA_011638315.1 Tetramorium parvispinum | reverse complement strand
CTCCCCCCCTCCCGCGACTGAATCTTTCCACGGAAAAAGAAAAGAAGAGGAACGAGATCGGCGAGCTATATCGATTCATAATTGCTACTACAGGAAAGTTCTTACCGCTCGTTTCTAACACATCGTTTAAGATTTGCCGTAAATAGATATTTTAAAAAATTAATATTTAATTTGTGATAAGCATAATAATTTTGTTTGACATTTTTGGTGTAAATTAATGTATAATTGATACTATAAAATTTTAAATAGTGTAAACCACAAAATACTATTATGTTTTTACGACATTGTGTAGAAAATTATTTTTACATTTCACGAAAAATTCTCGAGTTAATATTTTTGCAAATGTACCTATCCGATGAATGTTTTGTCCCGGATTCCCGTTGAGCCGCGCATTCGCCCTGCAACTTGTTATTTCCATTTAATTAGAGGAAAACCATTTCCTCGATGCAGTGCGAAATATTTACGGGCACATTCACCGATGCGCGATATATCATCCGTGAGTGGCGCGGCGATTGCGGACGGCGATAAACCGGCGAATTTAATTGCGATTAGGGCCGGCTAAAAAGAAGAGAATCGGCGGACGTCCTCGTCCGTCGTCGTCGTCGTCTTCGCATATTTCATAATTATCCTTGTGAAATTGCCGTTTTGTAAACACGTCCGCCGGCAGGGTCGCGCGAGCGCACGCAACGCCACGCATGATGCACACGAGGCATTAACGTGCGCGACGCGCCGCTCGTAGAGGCGAAGTTATGCGAGTCGCCGGGTACGTCGGACCATAAGCGAAGAGAGGCAATTGCCTTTTACACATCCTCGCTCCCATTTTCTCCCCTTGCAAGCGGGTGCCATTACGTCTCCTAAGAATCGCCTGTTACCTCTCCTGCGCGTGTTTGTGTGTATGCGGCGCGCGTATACGTATGTGTGCGTGCGTATGTGTGTGGTCGCATGTGCACCTGTATACGCATTGCATGTGCACGCTTGCTCCCGCTCGCCACGGCGGTTATCGATCGACGACCGCCGGTGCAATATCATAGCGCAACCGGCGCGCGCGTTTTTTCGCCAACGTTCGGAGGCTGGATAAAAAAAAAAAACCGCGGCCGCGAATAAACCAGCGCACTCAATTTTTCGCTTTATACGTTACGCGACGACGTGTACGATTATCCGATCGCGATCTCATGTCAAATGGAGCTGCAAGACGTTTCCGCGAAGCAACTCGATACCTTCGTCCCGCTACGTATTTCGCGTAACGGCATTTCGTTTATTGCACACGGAGAAACTGCTGCAAGCCGACGGCTGATAATCGCTACTACGTGCAGCCGACACAAATTCGACGAGATTTTACTTATCGATTATTTCATTTAAAGCGTACATATCATACCGCCTTGTGTCAAACTTGAGTGGTTATTCTTTAAAAATGACTGAAAAAGATTATCAAATGTAGTAATATTAAAAGAATATCTTGATTGTTAAAAATATATCAGCATTTCTTTAAATATAGGTCTTCAAAACCAATTTTTCTCTGTCCTTCTTTGCATAAGATCTATCTTAATTCACGAAAATTTTTTTGTTTAAATAATGTACATATTTTAAATAACGTTTTTAAGGACTTTTTGTAAGGATAATATCCACAGCTTTTCGCTTCGAAGTAGAAAGACATAGATCTTAAGACTCGCGCCGTTCCATCGTTCCGGTCTCTCGGTTTGAAGGAGAGCCGTCTCCACCGGTCAGGAGAAATTCCAGCCATACTTGGAATCGAAGCTGGAGCCATTAGCACTTCTAAGTCCATCAGCGAGGAACGAAACGGGGAAAACGGAGACGGCGATAGAAGCGGGAATGGTAAATGTCGACTGTCGAGAGAAGTGCTGGCTAACTGCGCGAGTGGAAGGAGTTGTGCATTAAAAGGGGAGCAACGAGTTTAATTAAACACACTTAATTAACTCTAATGTATGACAGTGAGCACGTACGCGAACAGAACGAGATCTCACCTCTTTCTTTCTTTCTCTCTCTCTCTCTCTTTTTCTCTTCCTCTCCGTTTCTCTCTCTTCGTCTAGATGCACGTAGTGCACACGTGTCTGCAGTTGTACAGTTGAATAGTGCGAGCATAAATGGTTTTGTATAACACGTGCTCCTAGAAGCTGATCGCATCGGTGATTATCGGCAGGTATGCAATTACACTCTCTAAATAATGTTTCTCCCAGAAAAGTAAGGAATACCCTCGCCTAGATTTATTCGGTAGAATAGAAGAGAAAAAGATTTGTTCGAAAGATACTCTTTCACATATGTTTAAGGTTCCTGCTGACTCGATTGCCTAGTCTTTATTGACAAACTTGACAAAGTTGTGAATTACAAAGCATGAAATATAATGTCAAAAAGCTAAATTATTCTTGTAACATAATGAGGACTTCTATTTTGTTATATTTGAAAGAAAATATTTATTTCAATTCGACGGCTGTTAAATGGCTTGTTTTCAATTCTCAAATAAAAAGAAAATTTTCGGTACAATTTTATCGATTATAAGCGCTACTTTACTAAAAAACATTTTTATTTTAATGTATGTTGCAAGAATTTTCATTATAAATGTTCTCACTTCTCATGTCAACAATCTAAGTTGAATGAACAGGAGTCTTAATATCCTATTCTATACGCCTAATAAACTGATAAACATAAAGCGTGATATTCGATGCTTCTTAGGAATGGCCAATGCTTTTACGAAGATCTATTGGCAATTTATGTACATACATACCGCCTCAATCGCATAGAAAGCACAGTCATTTGTATGTACCGCGATTAAGCGGATTTAATTAATACCGACATACGACCTTTGGTATTACTAGTATTAGCGAAAATAACTTGTGGTCCATGATCGACGAGAAGTATATAATATTTATCAAATAACGATAATTTCATTGGTGCACGAGAAAACAGCATTCCACATAAAACGTCCATTTTAATTTCCTCGATAAACATACAAGAGTTGTTGTCATAACTAGGATGTAAGGAAAATATATTATAATGGATATAATTAAGAGAATCATAAAGAAAGCTGTTAGACGAGAGGCACGTATAATTGTTTATTAACTGCAATACAGTTAATAAACAATTTGTCAATGCCAACTTTGACGATACTCGCAGATAAATTCAACGTTATGCGTGACAATAATGCTCATTTGTAAAATAGATTTTATCGATTCTACTCTTTCCTGTGCAGTCTGTCGCAAGTCAAATAATTATAAATACCGTGCGTACAGTGTATTTATGATTCTATCTAGGCTGTATGTGAAACGAACGTAAATGAGTTATATATGAGTGCGTGGCTCACGAAAGCACGCTATAGCGATCAGAAACGAATAATTTGCGCGCCGCTCATCAAAATCTCGTTATTTTCATATCAAATGAAAATAAAAAAAATCGCACTTGCAACTTACAACTATACCTTTTTTTAAAACTTGATCAAAAATACTTCCAACAAAGGTTTGTTTTATTTTTCAAACGACAGCCGTAGAATTACAACGTAATATGAAGGGCCCGGAAATTTCTTACGAATTTAAAGGTACAAAGAAAACGGGATATTGGAAATAATCGTTTCAAAAGTAAACCGCAAGAGAGAGATTTTAACCGTGTAATCGTTTTCTAAAGTAGTGATGGAAAAGCGGGGCGTGTCTGAATTATTTCCGGTTGTCTGGTCGGAACGGTTGTTGTATTATTCGATGACATATGTTTTTTTTTCCCCGATTTATTCCTTTTTCTCTTCGATCACTCGAACGATCCATAAGGACGTAACCAGCAACGTCGATTAGTAGCCATGCCAAGAGATGGTATGCTACTTAAGGAAAATTGTTACCTACTTGGGAACCCCCCATAGCAGACCGCGTCGTGAAACAGGTGCCCCGCTACGAGACCCCTGAGAGCTCTTCAAGGAGGAAATCAGGTATTTATACACGCTCTAATGGTACTTAGACAGAAGAACGGGATCCATTCTGTAAAGCTAGAAGATGCGCGGAATGTTTTGAGGTACAAGTTTAAGATCCAGCGTAGCAAATTAAAATTTGTCGCTATATCTAATCTTTCAATTGATGACTACTTAATTCTTGGCGATAATAGACGAATCCTGTCAAAGTAGACATTTTCCTTTCGATGGCTATTCATGTCGGAGCATGGCTACCGTAAACCAATAAAACTACTGCACCGGTTGTGGTGGTTTTAAGAAGAATGGCCGACGTTTATGTCCTTCCGGCAACAGATGGTAAATAAAGGTTAAGGGCTACTAATTGTCTAAATGGCCAGTGCAGCCCGAAATACAGTTGAACATAACATGGTGGCATGAACAGCACAATAAAATTAATGATATTGTAGTTAAATTAACAATGTAATCAGTGTAAATCTGTTAACAGTGTAACAGTGTAAATCTATTAAAATATTTTTTTTATTAAAAATTTGAAAATAATATTTACTAATAAATGAATATTAAAATCCAACATGTACACAGTGCATAATGAAAAGAAAATATTAAAAACCCGTTCTTTTTTCCCAAAGCCGATTTTATGTCGGAGGAACAAAGAGCTGGCGGTTCGTGCAGCGTGGCGCATTCCGTTTTATGTGGTTCGCATAATAAAAGGATGTGCGTGTGTGAAAAAAAAGGCAGACTAAAAAGGGAAGGAGATAGAGAGAGAAAGAGAGAGAGAGAGAGATTTAAAGCCGACCAGTACTTCATATTCGAGCGAAGGTGCCACGACGGAAATAGATATCTGAAAATCGAGAAGCACGATAGCACCTCGCACTTCGAACTCAAAAGAGCGGGTGGTAGATGGGAGAAAAGGCGAGGGGGCGAAGAAAGAAGAGGCGAGCTCAAAGAGCAGAGGAGTCGAAGGAGGACGGGTTCCGCAGCGGCTCGTCGTAACTCAAGTCTAGTTAAGGGAGCCATAATTCAGGGGATAGCACCAGGTCCTCAAACGGCCCATAAATTATGGGCTTTTAATTTCGCGATATTAACGGGACGATCGGACGAATACCGAGGCGAGCGCGATTCTTAAAGCGCCTCTCGCGGGACGCTTCAACCTCCCTCATCTCCCTTTCCTCCCGTGACTCCCGCGAGCACTGACATCAACCTCAAAAGAGTCCGACAGGATCCGCCTCGATTCTGCTCTTACAAGCATCCTTCTGGTTCTCATTAAATCGTTTATGCCCGACTTACGCCACATTATCTCGGTGAACGTTTCTGCAGCCGCCCTATAGATATCCAAGAACAGACTTTTGTTTCTATTCTTTTTGGCATTCTGCGAAGAATCAGTCTAAAATGTATTAATTTGATTTTATTCTTTTATTAATTCTTCCTATTAATTAAAAAATCTTCTAATTCATATTTAAAAATTATTCAGTGTTTATATTTTTTTTTATTTACTGCAATCGTATTTTTAAACAAGTTGCTGTTTGACTTCGTAGTATTGAAATTATGCTTGTCGAAGCACGTGAATAGATGTATAGGCCATTTGCATTGCCTACGTCAACGTTTACCTGTTATTCATGTCTGGTGGATACTGCACGAGAAACGATCTTTCTCATGTAGCACTTAATAGGTACAAAAGAGTTCTAAAGGAGAATATTCTCAAGTCCTGGCGCGCCAAGATAAATATCTTCTCTGCGCCGTAGCAGCAATGCACGTGTAAACGTTTTGCAAAATTTCATCACACCATTACATGCTACGTGTATCTTTACGTCGGAGAAATATACTTCAGTTATTCAGCTTAATGTTTTCTTTTTTTTTTCTATTCATACAGTTTATGGAACTTTTGCTCTTGCATTATTTAAAGTCATAGGTTTATCGCTCTTACTTTTTATTTACAAATTTGTTGACTAAATTAGAGTTTATTTTTCTGAACAAATAGCAAGTAATTAAGATATAATTATACTTTTATGTAGTCATATACATTTTATATAATATATCTTTTTTAAATTTATTTATGATAGATAAGAAAACCAAACTATTAAAGTTAAAATATAAATAATATATCTACATTATAATACATTGTTTTTATTTATCGCCGCAACAAGTTGTTACACCGATTGTAATTATGATATATTATTTTAAATATTAATCTGATTGAACATGCGAAAAGATCGATAGTAACGCAACGTACTTAAATATTTAAAGATTTAATTGCAAGTTGAGTTTTTATTAAAAGAAATTCGGTCTTTTTAGTTTCAAAAGCATATTATAGTTTATTTCCAATCTATTATCGTCAACTAATTCAACGCTTCAATTATTTGTACTGCTCGTCATTATTAATTGATCTAATGTTCCGCACGGCAAACTTCAAATCCGCTTTAATTGCGCTCATAGCGTTTGTAGGCAATCAAAAGTTTATAATGAAGTGTTCGTCCCGAGGAATTCACGGTAGTTTTGCCGAGGGCTTATCGTGCCGCGACACGATAATAAAACCGTTTCCCCGCTGCGACAATTATTTAATGACTCATTATCGCATAGCGACACACCCCTCTCTTAATACGATCTTTTCGAATTGCTCAGTCCTCCTTTCGAAATCACACAATTAATTCGAACGCTAGAATTCGTTAACCCATCTCGCTGAAATCCCCTCGAGATAACATCGGCGGGTGATGAGTTTCTTTTAAAAGAAATTCTGTTGCGGCGTATTATTCTTCGTCGACATAATTAACCCTAGAGCCGGATTTTCAAGGCCGTCAAATAATCTTTCGCGCATCTCAAGTTTTGTGAGAAACTATTGGAACTCAACTGCCTGATATCCAACAACTTCTGCTAACATATTTCCGTCATAAGATTTATTTCTGTCACTTTTATATTTACTTGGTTATATCCTCTTGATTTGTATATTTCTGACAGATACACACATAATATTTAGTCATTACGTTTCAATTAATATACAATATAATATGATTGTATATTAAGTCACAATTTAATAACAGAAAGATATCGATTGAAAATCCATAAAATATGTTATAGCTATTACGAACGGGATACCAAGATTAACTCGCACAAATTGGAACTGGCAAGAAAAGTACACTTTCTCGGGGCACCGTTAATGACTCGCGATTCACGCGATCGGCTGGTCCAGGATGAAGTCATAAACTCTGCAGCAGGTGCACGATCCGATGCTTATCTCCCTCGCTCGAAGGCTTTAATGCCAAACTAACAAAATGCCTTTCCGTTCTTACTTTGTTTAAACACTCAACGAGCCTATGATGAAGCGATAAGAATTACGAGTATTACAGCCACGTATCATGCGTAGGCAAGTGTATTTTATTTATTTCGCAATAAACAATTTACGATATATATATTTAATTACGTACGCTGCGTATATTTATGTGCTCGGCGACATTTCTAATTCAATTAATGTTTCTTTCTTCGGATTAAAAGTCCGACATAAAATACGATTGCATCGCTTAACGATGTGTATCTGCCTTTACACACAGACATCTCTTACGTGCACAGGTGTATGTGTCCACGCGCCTCGACACTGCTTTGAATTTGCCGGTACTAATTTTCATATTCATTAGACAGATCTTGGGATTAGCATGCTAATTGCAGTAATGAGCCGTGGCATAATGCAAGGACTGTTACGCCCTTTATCTGCGTCAGTCAACTGCCATACATCACCGTCCAACCGTTGCGTCCGATTTCGATTATAATCTGGCGAAAAGTCGTTGTGCGTCGGTTTTGAACTATTTAATTAAAATCGACCATCCGCTTTGTGATATTACTTTTTTTTCCCCTTACATTTATCCACATCCCGTGATAACGATTGAAATTCCTACTTATTAATTTTGCCTATAATTACGAATAATACGTTTATATTTCTGAGAATTTTTAAAAACTGGAACCGGTTATTTAGTTATTAATCAACCTAGTTAGACATTAGAAACTCGTCGAATTATAATATTGAAATCGAAAATTGCGTAGGCGAGCTGTGTAATTAAATTTAAACGATAATTAAAATCATTAAACATTAATAGAGCTCGATTGTGTAATTCGTAACATTGAGAATATCTCGTGCTTTAGAAAGGAAAAGGAGAGACTCACGAAAGAGATTCGCTTCCCCAAGCGAGCGTGGGGCACCGCTCGACCAAGCGCCGGAGGTTGAAGACTGGCCGGCGTAAAATGCGCGCATTACTACGAGGCGAGGTACGTAGGTCTCCGAGCGTTATAAAGTCGCGTAACACCTGTTAGGTCCGCCGCCGTACTGTGCAACGGGACGTAATTCTATTCGCTCGCTAATACGCCCAATTGATTTACTGGCGAGTGTACTCGGTTTCCTTCCGAGAAGCCGGGGTGCTTGAGACGAGACCGATTTCGCGTTTCGCCGCCGAGCGATTTCCGTTTTACGCGCCGGAGGAGCCTGTTCGCGCGGCCTCACGCGCGGTAATGTCGAATCAGGAAGAGCGCGCGCGTGTTTGTTTCCCCTAATAAGGAACCGCGCGGAGAGCTCACTCTCGAGCGTGCAAGTCGACGGGCAATAATTTCTCTTTTACGCACCGGAGTTACGTGAGTGATGCGTAACGTAGCATCAGGAGGCAAGTTATCGCCCGATTGAGTGCTTAAGAGTGACGTGAAATTATTGCGAGAAGCTGGAGGGAACGCACCGCGCGTTTTATTAACAGTTTTGATTGTGCCACACACGCAACAAAATAGATATAATCAAATAGCATTTATATTCTTTTCGCACGGTAAAGCTCTTCCATGTAGAAACACTTTTAGAAATACCAATGAAAAGATATCCAGTCGACACGGAGCATCAGTTACATTATGTTATAATTTCGCACTCAACAATATAAATGTAATATAACAAAATGTGTTATATTCCATTTACATTGTTGAGTGCGAAATTATAACATATGTGTAGCGTCATTGATGCTCTGTGTCGACCATGGGAATCAACATCTTTTCCCGGTGACACTGCGAATTAACAAAATGGAAAAAGCGTACTGCGAATCTAACCGGAATGCATACCGGTTAATTTCCGCAACGGCCCCGCAGCAAACCATATGACACTCGGCGCGGCGAGCCCTGCGGGGCTAAACGAGTCGGGCCACGCAAAGCGCAACGCTCGGGCGCGTAACAAAGTCCGAGCGCGAAAGTGGAGGCCGCGCTGTAAATCCGGACGATTCCCGGCGGCGGCGGCGCGTAATCGAGAGGAGGTCTCCCGCGCGGAATCACGCGGCGGACGATCGTGCGGGTCGTTCGTTTCATTCATAAACGGCCGCGCGCGGTTTCCGTGCGGCTCTTCGCTCGATCGAGCTCGAAAGAGGAGAGACCGTCGCGTGTGTGCGTGCGTGCCCTCGCGTTCGACGGTTGCTCCGCGCGGCAGGTGTGTAGGTGTAGATCGTGCTCCGCGTACACGCGACGGTCGTCGTGTAGGTGCGCGTACGTGTCGGGGACGGGCGTGTGTACGAGCGGCGTAAGCCGGTCTACTTGGGTGGTCCGTCGAAGAAGGGACCGCACGCAGCGGCCTGCTCTCCCACCAGAAAAACCACGCCGTCTCCCCACTCCCGGGGCGAGACCGCTCAAGCGGGCCTCGCACACTCCGCGAGCGCGGCTCGTACGGACGCGCTGACCGTCACCTCTGTGTGTGCGCGCAGGGGGTGAGAGGGGGAGGGAGAGGACGGCTGGAATATCTCTCAATCTAGCGGGCTGAATTCCGGCCGATGCTTACCGGCGAGGAGGGACTAAGCCGCCTGCCTAAACGCGCGCGCACGTATGCCCCGTATCGTCCGCGAGGCTGATGCGCCGACCGCTTCGTGCTTAATTAATTAAGTAGAGTGTGACTCTTTGTGCCGGCACGGCCGAGCCGCCTCGGACGATTCGGGACGAGTTGTCGCGCGGCCGCTAAAAACCGCGATGAATTCGGTGGGAAATCTCGTTGCGCAATTTGCATAGCCGCGAGAAGACTTGATAGAGTAGAACGTGATACCGTCGATGCTAATCGATCGCTCATGTTTGAATTGAAAGAAACCTTTTCCCCGAAATACGCTCGGATAATTAACCAGGCTCGCCGAATTTGCCTAATCCATTTAGAGATTCGCACACAATCGGCACGTGTGCATCATCTACGTGTGTGTTCGCGCAGATCGGCGAACGGAGAGGCCGCCTTACCACGTGTTCGTGCTGCCGTTCATTCCTCGAGGGAAAGGAATCGATTGATCGATCGGTACATTAAGGTACGATACCACGGCCGGGGTGATCGTGGGCCCACCCCGTCCTCTCGATCAAAGTCGTGAATCCCGACTCGGGATCCCGCCCCGGCTACCCCGAAGGAAATCCAGATTAAAAATCGCCTTTATTATCAGATCGCTCTCGTTAAATACTCAGCCTCGTGATAAATGGCGGCACGAATTATCGTATTGTCTTTAAGGAAGTCTTATCATCTCCGTCAGATCGCGACCGTGCATCACCGTCTTAGACGTCTTGGGGCAGAACTTGCGCCCGCAAAAGACGGCAGAATTAATTTTCACCTTTGCGCTATCGGTTTTGTTCCCGAGTATCGTTCAAGCGGAACTGAGAAAGCCGTGAATCCCTTTGCCTCTCCATCCTCCCAACGATCGCGAAATCTAGCGATAACGATCTTTTTTAGGTACGTTCGACTTGCTCAATCTGATTACATCATAGTCCAAGACTCGAGATTGTCGAGTAGAGAGATTTATACATCCAATTCAGATTCTTCCCGTGAAATTGCGCGTGGGAGACCCCTCTGTTAAAACATTGCCGGCACGATTTGCGGGCAAAGTACGCGCTTGTCACCTTCATAAGCCGAGCGCGTGTAAGTTCAAAGATCAATGCGCCGGTGAGCGTGGACGATGAATGACACATGTGTCGTGACGATCCGGGGAACTTTAATCGGCACTCGCATCCGTAAACAATCGAGCCGGTGTCAAGCGAGTCATCGTGCAAAGGTACGGTACAACAAACCGGTTAATTTACATGTCAATCAGCGTTATTTATATCACAAGCGGCGCCGGGGAATTAATAAGAGAGTGAAAAAAAAAGTTTGTATACAAGCCACACAAAATCGAAAAAGGAGGGAAAAAAACCAGAGAAATTTAAGAGGCTATTTTTGTCTTCCGCATTTGTTAGCCGCCAATGTCGTCGCACTTTATGCACGTCGATAATCGGACGTGGTCATTTTATATGCAAATTTTCCACTATTTATATCGCGAGCGAATTGCAATGACTAGTCACGAACATGCGAGGGCTTTGAGCTCGCCAACATCGTTTTTACTATACTCTCTCGATGATTACGTCGTCAAACGCGAGCGGCGGCGGCGGCGGCGACGACAGTCATCCATCGGCGATTAGAGAGAGATAGAGACAAATGCCGCAGCAGTGCGCACGCTATGTTTTCGCAATAATCAATAATTATTTTAATTAGATGTCTCGATAGCGTAAATTGCGCGGCAACGTCGATCCAATGATGAATCTCTCAATTATCTCGCGTCACTCAACTCGGTAAAGTCCATCCTTCAAGTTCGATAAAATCATGCGTGTTAAGATTTTCATTGGCGTTTAGATCTCCAATCCGAATCATTAATTCTAGTGCACAAGTTTAAAAATAGCGCAAAGTAGATGTAACAATGACTTTTAGAGAATAACTGAAAAAAAAATTTTTTTTTCACTCTTATCAATTCCCCGACGCCACTTGTGATATAAATAACGCTGATTGACATGTGAATTAATCGGTTTGTTGTACCGTATTTTATGATTAAGGAATTGGGAGTCCAAAGTTGATAATACAATTATCCTCTCTTTATGCTCTCGAATTATTAGGTGAGAAAAAGAATCGTGCATTTTCCAGCAGAACGTCGTGAAATTTACATCCTACGTGCTTCGGTCGAGGCTAATAAAGCGATTTCGCCCGGTGCTTCGTTCAAGTATAGGCTGTCCGTCGGCTTAACCGAATAAAACCAGTCCACTGGCTGACAGTGCAAACAGGCCCACAATTTTCTCAATGACCCCGGTACTTAACCAAAGTAACCGCTAGCAATAAAGGACCTGGCGATTAGGTGGAGTACCGTACCCGGAGGTCTTCCTTGTAGTCAGTCCTCGAGAAGTCAATCGTAAGGACTCGCGTTCGACGACTCGGCTCACTCGTCAGCGAGGGTACGCTGAGGTAGCCCCCTTTAAATGCTCGTGTTTCGTAATTGAGTACCCTCGTTCGCGATTAACGCAAACATTTGCGGGCAAAACTCGCTCGTCGTATACGCTGACCATTGCGTGCCGCATCATTTTTCTTCGCTGGTACGCACGATTAAAATGTATGTGAGATATATCTTGCTCGGTATTTTTTAACGAGCAAAGAATGTATATTATATGTATATATATATATATATTATATCTCCAATTTTCTGTTCTCCTCTCTCTTTCTCTCTTTCTGTTTAAATTTCTTTCGTTTTTCTTTGGTATATGTACATATGTGCATATAAATTTAATATTACAGTTGTTAAATTATTACAAGTCTGCGCTTTTTTCTCATTTATCAACTTGTTAATGTCGCACAATCATCGTCGCTCGTGACCATTGTGATGGCATTATCAGATATCTTACCTCTGAGAATGGACCTCTCGAGACTCTGAGCTTGGTTTCGGACGCGGTCGCTAAATGAGATCGCGGAGACAAGACTCGGCGCGGCGTTCCGAGTTTTGGTAGAATAAAAAACGAGCTGTCGTACGCGTGTGTCGCGACGGGTCCTCATCTGGGACAACAGGTTATATAAGGTCGGGGTATCCATTATATCGAGCACGATATCTTCGTACCTGGTTGTTAGAGAAAGCAGTTCGCGACCACGACGAGAAGAGCGCACTCCAAGAAGAACTCATTACGTTACAGAGTGGAAGGCTGGACCGTAAAGTGGCCTTTGTCATTGGAGACTTCCTTGAAACTGGTCGCGGATCTCTTTAGAATCATTGAACGCTTCCACCGTGCCTCGGTGCGCTACGGGGCTTTAGGTACTTTTCGAGAGCAAGTCGCCCGTCCCAGTACGATAATCGCTGCAACGAGTTGCGTGATTGCTAACGGCTCGCATCGGAGCGAACTGCCTCGTTTCATTGCCGCCGAGAAACGAGAGACGTAATTACAAGTTTCGCTTTCCATCAGGGGTATCATGCGAAAAGTAAGTCCTTCTGCGAAGACACTTTTGCCCGGATGATTCATTACATTAACAGTAATTGTTAGCGAGCAAGCGATCAGAAAAAGCCACATTGTTCTTTTTTTCATCTGTTTTTCTCACTTTAATTAACTTAAGCTGACGTAATTTCCGAAATATTATTTCCAAAATACTATTTCCATAATTCCTTACAGTCGCATGCACTTGCCAATGCGCGATACAAAAAATTGCGAATAGCACAGGTCGTTTTGAGTGATTAATAATATGCTTTATATCGATGCGAGTGGCTTATATCATGTGTTAAAATTGCTGCCCTTTGGCAGCCATATAATCATGAGATACTCGAATGATAGATTACAGATTGCGCCGTTCATCTGATAAGAGGTACATGTGCCTATCGATGCCCACGTTACGTTGCACGTTGCTTCACGAACTTGATACTCACGTCAGACAAAGTGCTCTTCACTATCGCAATCAACGACTTAGAACGCTCTGAAAATACCTCGATGAAGAGCCATTGCACAAAGTATATGAAATCCTATTTAACATATAAGATGAATCGCATTTATAATTCCTGCTTTATATTCTTATATCTCTCCAATAAGTTGCGCTTAATAAATCAAGTCGATGTAAAAACCGACGATCTCTTGACAAGTTTATCTCATACTTGATGAGAAATCGTATAAACGGGCAGACAAGTCGAACACTTTTTTGTTGACGGAGACTCGCGATTCGCAAGCAGGACGATCGACTGATAACATAGACGAAAGAAGGAGAGAAAGAGTAGTTGAGACATATTAAGTCGAGTTCACGTGTACATCGAAGGGGCGTGACTTCGTGCCTCACCTGTCCTCCGTCGCAACTAATTGTGGAACACGAGTGACGTTGCATTGTTTCGTGCTGTGCCATTCAAACGCTAAATTGCCGAACATTTTCGTACGTCTCACTCGCTAAACATCCATCCAAAATTTTTTCAACAGTATTAATGGGCAACCAAAGTAATAAATGTCGACTGAAATACGAAAAGTGATCTCAGATAGAAACGAGAATAAGCCGACTTAAAAAAAATATAAAATCGGATAAAAACGAGTAAGATTGATGCAAAATAAAATATATTTTCATCTCAGAAATTATGAACTTTGTGTACAAAAATTGTTTATGGAAAATGTCTTTTTAACTTTAATCAATTCAAAGTGAAAAATGTAATTGTACCTCAACGATCTGTACTTCGACGACAATCACAAATGTGTTATGAGCTGTAATCTCTCGTCGCTACCGTTTCGCTGTTCGCGCCGGTCTTGTCGTGCGATTTTGCCGGCTGCAGCTCCAACGATTTCGCGGCAGCAGCAGCAGCAGTTGACTCGTGCAGTGGTTTCGACTTGAGGAAAAAGAAACTCACCGCTGCCGGACTACCGCGTGGGCGGAATGCATTCAGAGTCCGGTTGCAATAAAGTAATAAGCTTCTATAAATAGCGGCACGAAGCGGCATGGAAGGAACACCGTAGAGAGAATCGTGGAAGCATGGATGAAGAGGCCTGACCGCGAAAGTCAAGAACATAATCATAGACTACGATCAAGCGGACTCTTCGTCCTGTGCACATCCTTCTCTCTCTCTCTTTCTCTCTCGTCCCTTTTCTCTGTCTATCTCTGTCCCTCACACGCGCTTCGGCGCGTCCATCCTCTTGCATTGAAAGGCGACGGAAACATCGTATAATTTTCTTACGGACCAATTAATGTAACTTCGCCACCCATGCTGCCACGCTGTCGCAAAAACGCGGGTCTGCCCGAGCCGCCTGGTGTCCGAGCTCGACATGGAAATGAACGGCGAAGTGGTGCTCGATAAAAGGAAGACTGTGTCCCTGATATAATTCAGTTCGAACGGAGCCGTTGATTGCGACCGCGCTCGCTTCCCCGGAGTCGTGCGTTGTTTTGGCATAGAAAATCGCCGGCCTTCTTTCCACCGGCAATAGTCGGTAGATTTACGGCAAGATACTCGCGGCACCGCGTGATTTATCGATTGCCTTGACGCGTTCTTGGAACGTACGTTCGGAAAACTGCCGATGCGATGAAGATGAATGATAGACAGTTGAAAATCGGGTAATTGAATTCACCGACTTTGACTATTAATTTATCTTTTCAACCTGGGACTTTTTCCTCAACGACGCGAGGATTGCGTTAATTGTCACGTCTGACTCGATCGTCACATATTAAATGTAATTTCCGCCTATGCGCGACATTGTAATTTCGTCGAGGTTTATACGGACTTCGCTTCCCACATTGCGAGACGAGCGCGATCGTGAAATACAATAAATATGATGTAAAAAAAAAAAAAAACAGCGCGGCCCGACTGACTTCGATAAATGTGCGAGAACGTTCTTGACCTTGCTGCCGATATAGGTAAAGCACGCGGGATATCGTCCGGTTCGTCGTTTCAATCGATTAATAGTATTCAGGAACGTATTCAGAGTCCGGACAGGCCACCCTGCAGTCGACTTTCGCCACACACCTTGCCGGGATCTCGCCGGAAGGCAAGAAGGCGGTCGGCGTCTCGGCTCATTAAAGCTAATAATATGGATTTACTAATCTCTCTACTCTGCCGGGCGGACGTACCCCCGCACCGTCTTTCCCGATATTTACTCGTCTTCGGTCAACTTGGATGAAATTACGAAATTCGCAAGTTCTCACATTACTCGTAAGTGGCTCGGCTTGAATAAATCGTTTCTGCATTTTTTAGAACGTATTTAACGACTAAGGCCATTAAAAATGTATGACGTATAAAAAGTATATATTATATATATGTATATAAATTTAGAGGAACGTATAAATTATTTTAAAGTAGAAAAACACTCATCTTAATATATAATATTTATGTAATAAAATATAATATCTGTGACTAATGAAAATCATACGTTTATCCCGTATAAAAATTGCGATCTAAGAGGGAAAGTGTGCGACGTGCTTTTGAAGTCATAGTCGCTTGACTTCATCACGGTGAATTTATCGTGAAATGTGAAAAGATTGTTATTGTCTGTGACAAATTAAAACCGACTGCTACTCCATCTATTCTCCAGGAAAAAAAAATGAAATGTAACACACGGCGAATGAGAGAAGTGGATAAGCGAAGGAGGGGCATAATGCGAGGTTTCAAGCCTGACGTAATTAACTGGCTCCTGAGCACCAGTTAACGCGTCTACAAGAAACTTATTATGAATAATGTGTGCAGTGTTGTTATGTAAAATCTCTTGTGGAAAACTTAATTGGACGTGGCAACTATTATCATCGGTAGAAAAAAAAAACTGCAATATACGAGAGCAAAATTGGTAATAATATTCCAACAGCGGAAAACTGCGGAACAAGTCAGATTAACATCTTACAAAAATATTAAATTATACAGTACTTAAGAATGACTTTAAGTAATTCAAAGTTTACACGTATTTTTCCGTCTCTTTTAATCGGTTCGCTCGCAAATGCTTTTATTTCGATAACAGATATTAATCGGACGCGATTAGCCGGTTTTGTTCTCAGCGTTTTAGTTAATGCTACGTTATTACCTATGCACGCTCTAGCGAAAATATCGCTCGAACGCGAACTCACAGTAAAATAGCACAATGCAAATCGCGAGAGTTTGACTCCTACGTAAGGATCGTGCTTTATTGCGATTACGAGCGCGATTGTCATAAAGTACATCGGCCAACGTTGGCTATTTCCACAACGGATGAACGTAATGACACAAGTGTGTGTGTGACGTATAAGGTACCTGTTCCCTCGACCAGACACTCAACTATTATCGAAGGCTCGTAAATTTCGGACTCTCAAGCAATCACGCGAGCGTACCGCGATTACGTAAAGACGAGCGGATATTTATATCCATAAGCACCGTATCGCGGTGTATGGAGGATACCCGCAACCATTCCGTTGAAAGGTCGATCATCGACCTGCGCTTTACTCTCGCTTACTTCTAACCGGGTTATAGCGCGGATAAATTCTTTATTTACCGTGATACCCACACACACATTTCGAGTAATACATTCTCGAAAATATGTGCCGTGAGACTGACCAGGTTCTAGCGCGCGCTCGAGTGAGACTGAGACATTTGTTAACAATGTTACGAGCAACGTTATACTTCGGGGCCGTTGTTAGCATTATATAAATTTTTAAGATTGCTTTACTTAGACTCGCCGTGTGTCGCCAAGATAGGCACGCAAACTCGGAATTATGCATCACTTGTTTTCTTCGAGGCTGTTGAGTTATTTTTGCGACATACCATAATTGTTTCACGACTCTTCAAAGTCGTTCAACATTTATGAGTATATCTCACCACGTCTTACGTTCGTTTTGCAAAGATACGAATTGTAGACGTGACATAACTTTCGCGACGTGGATTCTTCTGAGATTACAAATTTTACTTTTGCAAGCCGGAGAATATTCCGAGTGTCGAATGGGGAAGGTCCCCTTCTGAACTTCTATAAATTCATTAAAGCAAACCCTTCGACAGTGTCACACTTTGCAATGTCGATCGAATTCCAGGCATAGTCGCCACGAGGGTGAGCAGAGTCTTTTTTCACACCACGTGTCCCGTCCGGGTTTACGTAAGGTTCGGTAAGTAACCCTGCCCGTGGTATTTGCAACTTGATTGACATTGTATTCGCTCTTCACTTCAGAAAAGTTAAATCGGACGCGTTTTTGAGTTGTCGCAAATTTCTATCGTGTGTAACGTCGTTTCGACGATACTTAGAGTCCACGTAATATTTGTAATAATAACTCAAGCTAATGTAATGTCCTGTAGAACGGCTCAGACTGACTAACGATTAAACTTAACGATTGCACGTTGATTCACAGCGATGCTGTTTTTACGTGCTTACGATGCTCGAACGTTTAAGTTGAGCTCGATCCGTAAAATCGCTCGTCCACGCAAAACGCTACTTAGCTACTTTAGCGGTCAGATAATCTCCGATACTTTATGCTCCTCTACATCCACTCTCCCACATCTCTCGCGTGTAGGCATGTCGCGAGTTCAAAGCCGTAAACGTGTCTCCCGCGATGCGAATGTCTGGAAGGAGGTAACGAGAAGCACGAACGAAAAGTAACAAAGTTGTACGCGGACGGAGAATACGTGATCGAGCGAGGACGCTAGAGAGGAGGTAAGAAGAGAAAGAGGTTTGCGGTAATTACGTAAGAGAATCAATTAAGCACGCGAATACCTGAAGAGCTATACCTATCCACCTACCTACCAAGAGTTATTAATGAACTCGTCAGATATCCGTTAAACGTTCCCAGCTCGATCGTGTGGCCTCTCTCCTCTCTCTCTCTCTCTTTCGAGCGATTATTCGTAGGTCCGCCGTTACTTTATTGGCAACGAGGATGAATCGGTAATTAATATTAGAGCTCACGATAGTGGAGGGCCGAGGCCTTTAGTGGATAGGCCACTAGGGTGGGTCCATCCAGTGGCGCCGCCCTTGATATATCAAGAGGGTGTCTACGTAGATAGATCGGGGATTTATCTTATTTCCACACCGAGAACACTTAAGCTTATTGGATTTTATGGTAAACATCGTCGGTCGGTGGAAGATCGTAACTGCCGCGCGGGGTATTGGGTCATAAAATGATGTGCTCCGCTCGAGCGAATTTTGTTGTCGAATTTCCGGTCGGGGATTATTTTCGTCCAGTTCGTAAAACAAGTCTAGCCGGTGCGCGGGGATCGCTTACAGATGGTGGCGGTTTTCTTACCAGCTGCATTTCGATCTGAAATGACACTTTCGCACTAAACACTCTCTCGAGGAATAACGCTCGGGTACTCGGCTGTTTTCCATTTTCACGCGAACCTCACGGTCGTTAACTTTGATTCGAAAAACCGCACAAATTTCTCTCCGCGTATGTCTACATTCGAGTGCGCGGAAGCCCGCGTGAGCCTCGCAACTTCCGACGAGCGAACGCTATAATGAATTCCACGATTGTGCAAAGTCCGTATCGCGCGGTAATACATTTTGATAATTCAGATTAGATAATCGGCGGGATAATCGTGCGTTTATACCGCGCGTATTCAGTTGCAGCGCAATTAACTTCCACGGGCCGGTACGACTTGTGATTAATCGAGACGCGTCCATGAATTTATGGATTTCATTTAATATCTCAATGCACGCCGGGAAAGTATAATTGAAACACGGCCTTGCCGATTGAAAGGCAAGCATCGGGAATGAGCCGGGAATTAAAAGGTACTTAACAGTATGACAAAGTAATTAACCATAAAGAGAAACTTTAATCTGATAACGTACCGCGGGGCGCGTAGAGTTGACTGCACTTCGCCGCGTACCCACGATGTAAGCGCAATGGAATAAATCTTACGTGTTTCTTTTACGAGCTCAACGGAACGTTCGATGTGTATTTTATAATAGCGATTGTAACACGCTCGTCAGAAATATTATTAACATTTCAATCCGAGAATACGGACCGCGCGCATTAACATTATATATGTAATCTTTATCTGTCTCTTGTTCATTTTCCAATCATCAATCATGATGGCGTAAAAAAGATAAAAAAATGTTTATATCACGTATGAATAGGCAAATAATTCATTACATCATTTTTTTTCTTTCTCCTCTGAAGATAATTAAATTCCGAAGAGGCAATAAAATTCATATTATAAATCGACGGCCGACGTAAATCCCCGTATGAGCTAACTCGGAGGATAATAATCATCATTGAAGAAACTGTTGTGGTTCTTGCGAGGTAAGTGTGTAAACGAGAGACAGCCAAGTTTCAGTCTCGAAAGCTAGCGAGGCTCGGAGTTCGGAGGAAGACACATTCTGCTGACACACGTGCAAAACGCCTCGACGTCGGCGAGCTGGAGCAAAATGACGTAACGATACCTCGCTAACGACGTAAGCGAGATCCTCGACGAGAGCGAGAGATCCGCGTCGATCCACAAAGAAACGCAGGAGGATGCCATCCTAATCGCTCGAGCGACGGTAGGGCTCGATCACACGCATACGCACACGCGAGTGTGTACGTCCACGGTTTCTCCTTCTTCCGCGCTCGCGCGTTATCTCTCCCTCGCTCTAACGACCAGTCAGTCACTCCGGGATAAATTATAGCCGTACGGAAGGAACAGCGGCCGGTTTTTCGGGCCCGGTAGTGTGGGTGGGCCCGTCGTGTCTTCTCGAGCGAGAGAGAGAGAATGAACGTACGTACGTTCGTCGCATACGCGTACAGCAGAATGATACGCGTACGCACAAGTACGTACATACATGTCGTGCAATACACTTACATTGCGTCGCGTGATACAGCCGAGCAACAAATTTCCACCTGACTACCGAGAGCTAACGATCGCGCGCGCGCGCGCGCGCGATCGGATATTTTTGATTCTTGCCAGCGGCTTTTTGTTCTCGCCTTCCGCGAACCCGCCCGACCGGTTACGACTTTCCTCTCGATTAAAGCTACCATCCCTTTTCGTTTCGCGGTAGTACGTCATCCGTCATTGTGCGCGCCGATCTTGTCGCACTGTCAACGACACGTGAAATACGCATAGCTCGGTGTCGATGATGCAAGCGACGCTTCTTGCGTCGCCGCGTTTTTCGCGTCACCGCCGCAATTTCGCGCGATGGTATGCCCGTGATAATTGACGAAAGGAAGTGTTCCTGCGTGTCGCGGGACGTTACTCGAATTCCAGCTACTCGAACTAAACCATTTCTTCCTGTGTGCTGTCGGTCACCCGTTCGCGGAAGAGGCTGAAAATTTTTATCGCCGCGATACGCGCGAACGTTGTTGTTAAACCAACCGATCTTTGAGTTGCGAGAGAAATGAGATTTATTGAATTCTTCGAAATTAAACTAAAATCAGCAGTTTGCTCGAAAATTGGTGAAACGAATTAATCGCGCATTAACGTGTACAGCTACAAATTGCATCGCTCCAAGTTGACATGCCTCCTCAGATTTGTGGGATAATTTAACACTTTCTAGGAAAACACAGTTCTCCGCCTGTCTGCCATGTCCTACGGTTAACAACGTATACGACGTGCAAAATATTATGCGTGTCATACGCATTATAGTTTACGCTGCGTACCCTCGGGGGGGCTGTGATATTTTCTTTTACAAAATATACGTACGCGTATCATGTGATACAGCTGAAACAAGAGTTGAAAGGCAATTGGTCACGCTACGAGTAAATATCGCTCATGAGTAAACAGTACAGAATGGGCGACATTAAGAGGCAGGAATTTTTATTGCGGGTTGCAATAATTGACCGTTCGACTGTAATGCATGATTGTGTCCACACTTGCGTTTGATAATGAAGAAACTCGTCGTTACACTCGTAAAATACACGTATTTTTCTAGATGTTGTCATTAAACGCCGCTCTCGCGTGCGGCGGTGCACCAAAACGCGCCGAGTTTATATCCTATATATCTGCTATAGCTAATAATTTCCTCAATCTCGTTAACAATGAGACACGCAACACTTCGCGGCGCACGCAAATGAACGGCCCATCGTATTGCGACGCGATCCGGCATTTTTGACTTCGCTCGTCTTCCACGAAGTCGTCCGACCGGTTGCCTTCTGCCTTCCATAAATATTCTACCCCCTCGTCGTAATGATGTCATCCATTACTACTACCGCAGTCTTTTTTATCGCATTATCGATGAACGAAATATAGATATCTTCGAGGCGAATGGCAGTTAATATAATAAGTTTAATTAAGAACGGTGTCTGGAATACGTGATCGGTTTTTTTTCGCTATTCTGCGCTTTCAAAAGTTGTCGATAAAAATTTATTCGCAGTTCATAGCGCCTGGTTTGTAACGAATTGATTAATTTGATATTTATCAATTGGTAGTTCAAATAGTTTCTTTATAAAAAACAAAAGATGTTTATTTTGTCAGTGAAAAAAATCGGGAAGTTTCACATCTGCAATTTAAAATATATAATATATGATTTATACGCTTGCACATTTTACGCTTTCGCATAATTAGACTTATATAAACGTTAGCATGTACACTGATACGCAGGTTGCTAGTACCCGATTATAAGTGGGCGTAAACAAGTCCGATTATCTCTCTCACCAGAGGCAAACACGACGGTGTTTAGTGCGTGTCAAAGTGTCGAGCAATCTACCTATCTGTTTATAAATTTATAAATACTGTACGAAATGGTGACGTTAGTTCGCGTCGAAATGTCTCGCGCGACAACAACAACAAGACGTGTGTAGTTCCTTAATACAGCCGTCACGCGCAGGAAAAAGATAACGAGGCGGTAGACAGATACTTGGAGAAAGAAAGAGAGAAAGCTGTGACTTTTCCGCTGGCACGCTGCTAATAATTTACCGAATCTCCCGATGGTATGCGTGTCGTCGTGGCGCCCCATAGGAATACCGCGTGCCCGAGGAATCCGTGACGCGAGGCGGCCCACCCACGTACACGTGTAAGACCCCTCCTTTCAACGCAACGGTACCGCACAATGTACTGAGAGATCCTCGCGAGTGAACGAACGAGCGGACGAAACGAGCGGACGAACGCATATGTTCGTGACAGAGACGAAGACGCGTTCATCGTGTCGTTGCTCGTCGACGACAGGACTACTTCCGGTTTGCATTTGCGCGCTCGAGCGCTTCCCCGTCGCGTCTGCCGAAAGAGTAGAGCATAATTGATATGCTCTAGATAGTCAACCGTATCCATGTGCTCAACGTGAGAGATTTGACTGATCGACTTTAGTCTCATTTCAGCGATAGAGACGCTTTGTATGTATTATCATTAGTATATTACATCTTATATGAATGACAGTAATTGTGATTGATATCTATAACTGTTAAAGTGACGAATTAAAATACTGGACGCTCCAAGACGTTTGAATATTCTTGTACACGGCGATAAACGTAAAAGATTTAAATAAGCCATGAAAAAGAAATGTTATATATTATTATGTCTAGTAATTTAACAAACAAGATTGAAAAGAATGAATCTTTTGTGTGTTTGTGGATAATGCATGTATCGAGTATTGCGACAAGCTGGAATCGATCAAGTTTCTTGCGGTTCCTAATACAGTAACTTAATGCACGGCCTGACACACATGCGGTTACGGACGATTTTCATTTTATACAATAAGCGCAAATGAGAGAGCATGTTCGATACCGTGTAAAACCACTGCCGCCGCGATGTAAGCGTATTATAATGCACGTCGTTGTGACATATTCGGTGACTTACGTGATTGCGAGCTGAATTAGCTGCGCCCAGTTACAAAGCAGGGACGTAAAGACGCGATCATTATGTCGTAGTCTTGGAGCGACGACAGGTCCACTTTCGTGGTCTAAGCACTTTCTCCTCTCGTGAATTATTCGCCATGAAGAGCTTTGACGTGTTCCGTTCGAACATGGCTCTGAAAAGCCGTTTCCACAAAGGTTACCTAAGCGTTAGACATAAACGCGAATAGGATCCGATCGGACTTTTGTAAAACGTTTTAGAAAGCGAACTTCTTGAATTAATAACATTTATTCGGGTCAATCGACATCGTCACGTCCACATGCCATTGTCGAACATTAAGCATGAATTTGTACTGCCGTTGTTGGCGACAACGGCCATTTAAAGCGCGTCCGTTATTCCGGCGTGCATTCACAACCGCTTCGATGTGTTCGTACGAGACCAAGGAGGTGATTGATGTCCTCCAGAAGGCACAATCAACCAAGCGCGTTCTACCGAAGGAAGGAAACACACTACTGTCTTCGAAACCACGCATGATTCGAAAAAATTTAGTAACAAGAGGAGATTTATTTTGTCATTTGCAGTTCCGCTTTAAGGATTTTGTAGTGATCAACATACAATATTAGGCAGCAAATCGCGTTTTGCGATATAAGGAATATGAAATTACTTTATACTCCTCTTACGTGTTTCTAGGATTAACAAATATGGAAATCAAATGGCCATTGTACAGCGAGATCAATGTACGAAATGAATTTTGTTTCACGATGCAATGCTGTGATTGTAAGCTATGGGGATCACTGAATACGATTCTCCGAACAAAATTTGGAAATTCTCAAATAGAGCTTCTAGCAATTTACTGCACGTGTTATACGATAATCGATATAAAAACGGTTATAAGACTTTGTGATTGGTGTCACGAGGCGCGGGGTAATTTCCGTCTATAAAGGCGTACGACAAACAGCTTCCTCCTGTGAGACACCTACGCCCGCGTGATCTTATTGCTACGCGTATTAATCTTGCGGATGTAGCCGATGAAACAACATTAAGATCAACAAAGATCGACAATCACCTCCTTGATCAAAAAGAATTGTTCCTTCGTTCTTTGACACATTCATTCTTAATTCTGATGAATATCAGTATAACTTTGTAGCATTTAAATATATAAATCGACTGATACTTTAAGCTTTATTGCTGAAAATGTGTATCATTCGGTACATTGATTAAAATACGGGACTAGAATGTAGAAAAAAATTAATCGTTGTTCAATTTATAAATTGAAACGTGTGTAAAGTGAATGTTTTTCAAAATCTTAAATTAAATTTAAAAAACGTTTAAATGTTTAATCTTCTAAATTAGCATTCATATAAATATATAATTAATCTGTACAGATTTATAATTACACATATAAGATTGTATAAGTTAAAATTGAATATTATTTTTAAAAACAATCTTACGATAATGCGGACCCGTTCTATTGATGGCAAAATAAATCCTGCGATGAGTGTACGTTTCACCGATCCGAACGGCGATTTCCTTTCACTGATAGATTCTTTATGCCTTCCTAGATATCGATTAGCGGCGAACTCAATTTCTAAACGCGTAATCGGCCGCGTGTGCCTCGCATTACACCTACGGATTGCCTGTCTGTCAATCCAGAGGCTCATTAGCGGGCTCGGTATACGTTTCTTTCTGCCGTTTATTAACCGTCAGAGATTATCCCGATATAGCAATAGGCTGCACACTATCCACCTGGCGTAAACAATTTCTAATTGAAGACACACTCGCAACGTCTCTTTGTGCTCGTTCCACTAGTTGGATCTCGATAATGTACTTAGCCGGCACCGTTATCGCGTCGCGCAATATCGCACGCTCATCATTCTCCTATCGACATCGGTTTTTAATTACTTATTAACTGCTAATATATTACCGAGAAGATCGATGGTTGATCAGATGCCTTGAAATCCGTGAAAGGTTACCTATAACTCGCGTCTCGTTACAGCTACCGTGAATCATTTCAATCGTGACAGTGGTTTCGCAAATTTGCACGTTAACGAGATACTAGACATTTATACGCCATTTTAAACCATATAAACTGTTCTGTCAATATACACAAGCAAAAGTGTATTTATTAAGAGTTGGAACGAATGTAAACATTACAATCGTCTTTCATCATGACTGACTCACTTATTGCATTTAGGGTAAATTTTTGTATCGCCTTTCAAGACGACCCGTTGCATCCGCATGCATTTCGTATCGGAGGAAGATCATACTTGATCTCTGATTAGCGAACGAGAACAATGAGACACAGACAGAGGAGAATAAGGTGCTTATCTCGACGTCGACTGTAGAAAAGCTCGCTTCGTGCCGAGTTACGACCATAAGTCAATGGATATTTGAACGGCAAAGAGAGGCACATACCGGGACTACGCAACACACACAGCAAATGGATCCCCTGTGGTGTTATCCATCGTCTGCGCGGCTTGCTAATCGCGATATAGCAACTTGCGCGTCGAGAAGATTCCCCCGGTGAACGACATCCCAGGACGGCTGATTAATATTGACTCAGCTATTAATTAATTCTACGGTGACAACACGTAGCGCGAGCCGATGACATGCGAATGTTGTAAAATAGGACAACGACACGCAAATATTAAAGTCAGTTAATCTAAGAAGAAAGAGCATATCAAAAGAGCTAGTAAGTTTCGAATAAGACGGATTGACAGTTTTAGGCCGTGCGATATGATCTCTTTTCATGTTAAAATAATGTAGAATTATTCAAAATGACATTAGTCGAATGATATTAAACTTGAAACCTATTATTGAGAACCAATTTCAGTCTCTTTCCAGCGTGATGATAATTTGTACTTTCTGCAATGATAATTGCATCTTCTTCCCACCGTGATGTCTAATTATAGCTAACTCAATGTTTTCCTCGAAGCTGTTCCGCCGTCATGTACCTTAATTACATATTTGACTCTAATCGATGCACAAAGTCTCGAAAGCTATTAATTATATCACACCGTCGCATACTCATCGCGCCATTAACAGCAGCTTTGCACTTGTCTCGACAGAATTTTGAACAACCTCCCGCATCGTGCGTTAAATGACGCTTTCAAATATGCTATTTCTTATCTTTCAATGCTTTTTCCGACCGGAATCCAATTTTCTATGTACAAGAAGAAGACGATTCGCGCGACGGACCGTAGATGAAAATATCGGATAAGAATGATAATACCGGAGTCGTTAATACATCGTTAGGTGCGATTTCATTTGAATGATGAAACGTTCTTAAACGAATGTAACATTCCTTCTCTTTTTTTTATGCCCTCGAGAAATTGTTTTTTCGCTGCTGCTGCTGCTGCTGCTGTTTCTACTCGGTGGAACGGAAGCTGCTCTGTGGTTGTTACGCAATTAACAGACGCGGAATTGACAGACAATTATCTCAATGTAGATATAATGATAGTGCCTCGGCATCACGACCGTCGGGCTCTTCGTTCCTCGGGGATAAAGATGCATTTCTTCCGCTTTGTAATCGCACATACGCAGGCATTTTCAGATCAATCTTTCGATTCTATTTCCTTTCTTCGATATAATATGCGGGTTTTCAACTCGCTCTCGTATCGAACATCGCAATGCAAGACAAGTACGAACCTGTAATAGCGCCGTTTGTTGCAAGCGGGAATGTAACAGCGCAGTCTTATTGGAAAATTCACGTTACGATATCTGGAGCGCGAACGGAAGCCATTCATAGGTTTTGTAAGCGCCTTCAGGGCTCCGATACGTGGCTCCTCCAGCCTGGGTTTGTTATCGTGTCCAGCCGTGGAGAAGCACCTTCGATTTAACCCTAATAAGATAGATGGATCCGGCGAGACCGCCCGATACGGAGCAAGCGCGCTCGGTTACACACTTATGCCAATTGTACGTATGTACGTATATCGGTCCTTCCGTTCAATCGATCGAGCACGAGGAAGCGAAAGAGAAAGAGAGAGAGAGAGAGAGAGAGAGAGAGAGAGAAAGAGAGACCGAGTGGAGTCACGGGAATCAGATCCGCGAATTAATCCCTCTTTATCTCGCCGCAAACATTTCATTGAGGCTTGATGTTTCGCCATATAACTGCTTTTTATCGATCGCTGATCGGTTCCTTTAATTATGCAACGTCGATCCCCACTCGCCGATTAATAACGACGAACAAATATCGAATCGTCGTTCCCTTCCTCGGGGGACAGAACGGGATTGTTTCTTAAACACAATCACCTTTCGCGCGGAACAATTCGACAGTGTATTAGGTTTCGCGTGATGCAGCGAGATACTACCAAATTGACGGCCACGTTAATCATGCGAACGATTCATCGATCGCTCTTTCATTCCCGTTTATGGCACGCGTTTCAACGCGCCTTCTCCCTCCGCGGCGCGCAACGAATTTAACCCGTTTGTGTGTATTGACAATATCTGTTAGGTATCGTCGATAAAACGGCCAGCGAATTTTTCAAATTCACAATGAGAACGATACTGGTTCCGCGACAGGCACGCGGGACAATTGTGCTGTCCGACGGTGCCCCGCGGCAGCAGTTTGAGCCTCGTTAACGGGAACTCGCGTCCGTGCACGCATATCCGAGGCCGAGGGAACTAATTAGCCATAACTTTCCGTAAATGGATTTTAGCGCGCGATACCGTCGGCTTTATTGCACCTCGCGCGGTCGCGCTTGTTGTCTGAGAGTGCCGATGCGAACGTATCGGTCCGCGTCCGGTTCGGCCCGGTCGGAAGATCGCGACGGCTATTCGGCGCAGCTACGGACTTAATTATGCAATATTCTGGAGCGCGGTTTTATTGACGCGGACCTCGTTCCCCTTCTGCATCAGCGGGACAGGCGATAAGCACAAACGCGCCGCTTGATCGATCGTCGTCGCGCACTTTCCCACGTTACGATTACGAAATGCAATTTGCTCTAGAATGGCAACGCGCATTCGTAACGGCCGATGTTAACCTTATTATTTTTTTTTTATCTGGATTTCAGACTTTGCGACAGCTGATGAAATTTAATTAAACAAAGTGATCTTTAATCAATTATATGTAAGCAACAAAAACATGTGAGTTAATGATTCAGGGTTCATTTATAAACTTTTAAGATATGCAAAATGAATATTATTTCGATACGACTCGAAATAGTTTAAAATTATGAGAAAGTCCTCTTAAAGAAAGTTAAATTTCTTACACGGCATTTTATCCATTATAAAGTACATTTATACTGTGTGATACGATTCGTAATTTTGTATAGTAATTACAAATGTCGATAAATAGCCGATAACGAGAGAGGAATTTTATCACATCTAATTATCGGGAGTGTGAAAGTTCCGACGCGTGACCAGCAATACGTCACCGATTAGATTCGTTTGCCCTTTCCCTTCCGAACTTTCCGTCAATGCGAATACGCATTTAGAAATTGCTAGCCCTGTCGCGACCGTATCGCGCTTATTCACCGGATATTAATGCACGCGAACGCGTGAAAAGAATAACTCGCGGATACGTCGACCATGATATCAATGAACTCGCCGCACGAGAGCAGCACGCGCAATTACGGTAATTAGATTTTATAGTAGTCGTTTTAACAACTCGCTTCTTATCTACCCGTCGCGGAATTACGCGTTGTAAAGACATAATAGGAAAAGGTGATCCAATAATATCTCTCCTGGCAAGAGTATTTATCTATTCGTCACGGTGTTTGGTGTAATGAACGGTCCTGACGGCGATACATTACGATTATAAAGTTCGCGCGTTGATAAAACCGCATATACATTCGCCGTAAATGCAATGAGCAATTTTCACTTAAAAAGATATTATCGTGCGAGAGCGAGATATTTAACTGACAAGATACGGAAATACATATTACCGCAAAATGTTAACAGCCCGATAATTCATAGATGTGCGCGAGTGTTGCAACAATTTATAATTCTGGAGTACAAATCGCCCTGAAGATATAATACGAAGGTATAAAGTGCGCGCACGTCGTATGTGTAATAATATAAAATATGTAAACGCGTAATGCGAAGATGAATGTATTTATCAATTATATAAATTTATCGATCGAATTTTTGCGCAACAACGGCGAGTCTTGGATCCGTCTAGAAAATTGTTACCCGGGTACCAGGTGAGAAATGGCTGCACTTGATTTATGAGGCAGAGAGCGGCTATTTCTCCGACTGCTTAACTATTGTTTCCTGACAATAAGCGTATATCAGATATGAATGACACGAAGAAACGTTCTCTATCATTCATCAAGCTGGCACTCGGCCGGGAAGTAAAGTAATTACACGTTTTCCTGTGTCACTTGAAAGGACCATCTATCTGCGAAGCTGCAAAAAAGCGATAATAATACCGACATACTTCTTTCGAAAAGCAGATGATAATTAACTGTCCGATCAATAGCGTAAGATGCCGTGATACATAGCAGTTCGTTAAAAATAACACGATGGAATCGTCCACGTGTTGTACGATTGTGTACTTTTAAAATCCTCCGACGATAAATCATATTTTGCTGATACACACGCGCAAATATATGTTGCTTAAATTATAAACTGATAAGATCTTAAATTATTTGCTGTATTACAAGGATAGCAGCGCGACACCGAGGAACAGTTTCGTTATGAATTACGAGATTATTCCCTCGCGCCTCGCAAACGCGTTTATATATTTATTCAGTTGCACCATTTTCGCCTATCGAGGCATATCGTAATTAATGTCTGTGTGCTATACGTTTCCCTAATTAATTATTATTTGAAAAACATGGCAACCGATTTCACGAATAAGCGATGTATTATACGTCAATCGTGACAGTAGTAAATTGCAGCCGTTTTACAAACGCTTTCTCGCACAATGGCGAGAAACATTTTCTCCCAGTGTTAAATATTCCTTCTCTGGCTGAGAAATTTATACATTCGGCATTTACAGCTATTATATATCTTCTAATGAGATATGCTATCCGCGCGGATTAGGCAATCCCGTTCGAACAATGAATACGTAAAACCTGTTTCGCCATGTTTGAGAATGCAATAAACTTCTTTGAATATTAACTACGCGAAACCGCGAACTTCTGCGCTAGATAAACAATGGTAATAAATTTTGATTAATCATATTGTTATGCGGTATATTCACCGTTACGCACCCATACGAAAGATTTGTATAAAATACGCGAAATTTTGATGAGATCATAATACAGACTGTCTGTCATATTTCAACGACGATGTAAATCATCTCGTCTCTGTTTTGACAAATCGACTTGGTCGTCGTGACGCATTACATAGGCGATTGCCAAAGATTCCATCGATTATAAGACACGTCTCGATAAATAACTTTCTCAAATAACTGTTAAAATAAATTCACCTCGTAATGAATTGCCAACATGCTACAGATATAAAGCGACAAATAAATGAAATAAACGAATTCGCAGAGAACAGTACATGAATACTGTTCAAACGATATATCGATAACTTACCAGAGGAAGGCCTGTCCGAGTATCTGGTGCAGTAGACCCACGCTGGCCACAACATCTTCCCAGGATCGGTCGCTCCGCTAGTCGAGTTGGAATTTCCAGACGAAACACCGGTGGGGGAGGAGTTTGTCGTCGTCGTCGTCGTCGTCTCCGAGTTGCTCCTTTCGGAGGCGTCGGAAGACGACTCTAGAAAGTCCTTCGTCAAATCGATCGGCCTCGAAGACACTTTCTTAGGCCGGGACTTCTTCAGGGAGATAGGATCCGTGATCCTTCTGCCAAAGTCCGCCTTCAGAATGTTATCTATACTGAACTTCAGGCTCGCCTGATGCTGCAGATTGTTGTTGTTGTTGTTGTTGTTGTTGTTATTGTGGTGATTGCCGTTGTTGCTGATGCTGTTCTGCACGCCGTTCGCGGCGGGCACGGTACGTCCGTTCTCGTCCCTGGCGCCGGGCGACGCCGGGCTGCCGGAGTCTCGTTGCAGGAGCTTACTGACCGAGAGTCGATGCTGATGCACCGAATTCGACGGTACGTGCTGCACTTGCGAGCCCTGCTGCAGATGCGTGTGGGCATTCGCGTGATGCAGATGCTGACTGTGATGCGGCATCAACGAGGTAGTCTCCCGCAGGTCTCGAGGGTCTCGACAGGCAGCGGGATGCAGAACGGGCGTCGTCGCCTGGAGCCCGGTGACCGTCATGGCCGACGGCGGCGACAACGAGAGTCTCGTTACTAAAGGAACGCTTATCGGTGTACGGTGTAACCTCTCTACGGTGGGATAAACAATTTCGTGGCCTAGGCTGTGCTGAACTCGCGCGGAATAGTCTGAGATGTCGGGCTCCCTGGAGGAGTATCGGGTAAGAAGGTGTTGTTGATGACTGGATTGGTATCTAGGTACGATAGCCTCTTGTATTGCTTCCGGCCGGCCGGGGGACGAAGCGGTAGCCGAGGAGGAAGCCGGAGATCTGACGGAAGACGCCGTGGGGGACGACGGTGGTTGACTGTAACCAGGTGGACTCGGCGCCGGCACGTGATTACTAGACGCACGCTGATAATACAAATCGTTGCAGCTGGCGGAGCTGGACGGTGACGGCGTTGCCGACGTTCTCGTGTTCTCCTCGTCGCGAAACTCGCCCCGGCTACTCGCGGACTCCTGGTCGTACCTCATCGTGCCGCATACACGCACGCCAACCACGCTGGTCGGCGTCGGTTCGCTGCCGACGCTCAACACCTCGCTCGTGTCGCTCTCGCAGTCGCTGTCCGCGTTGTTGCATTCCGTTCCCCGCACCTGATCCCGTTTCTCCGCGTCTTCCGGATCCTGATCCAACCGCGAGAGCAGATGGTTCGATCTGACATCCGGGTCCGACGAGTCCACACCCATTGATACCTCCGGGAGCGCACTCGACATTTTTACCCGAAGAAACACACCCACCTCGCACAGTGACGAACTCTGTTTTCTCGATCCAATCACAATGGAGTTTTTTTGCTAGGTCGTGTTTTCATGATGCTCTCTTCTGTCCGAAACGTTTCTTCAAATTAATCGTAACTTTCTTCCGATAATGTCATTTTCAATTATCTATCTTACGGAAATAATCCGCCTAGCATCGACAGATAATGTCATCTTCATATTTGTATCCGCGTCATTGTCTATTTCGAGTTTCACGAGTTCTTTTTAACGAACATTGTTGATTAACGAGATCCTGATAACCTAATGATTTCGAATTTTTCTTTACAACTTGACACTTCTAACGCTTATTTTCGACCTCTCGCGAGTTGTATCGTTGTTGACTAAACCGTAAACTCACTTGATTTCATTCCGACGGAAAGTTTTGCGAACTGTTCTAATCAATGTTTATACTTCATCTCACTTTCATCTTCGATTTATCCTTCGTCGTAGATTTTCTGTTGATTTCTGTTGATGACACTACTTTGAATTACTTTGAACAAGTTTGTTGCTCGTCTCTGTTGTACAAATGATCTTAGTTAGAATCCGTGGAACGTTGCGGCGCTTCTGTCATCATTCACAAAACGTCCCCGCTATATTAGTCTAACACGATACACTCTCACATGTTTGTCGGATCGTCGATTCTGACCGGACGTTCCTTAGGCGCCATACAAAGATCACTGACGTTCTTAACACGACGACGGCGATACATCGACGGCGTCGCTGTTACATCTAGTCCACGATCAGAACGGAAATCACGGTTGCGACGAAGGTAGAGGAACGTCCAGGTAAATGGATCGCTCCAAGTAGATCGCGCCGGTTGAAAACGTGGAGTTCTTCGCGGCGCTGGTAGACGCGGGTTTCGACGGAGCCGTAGTGCGACGCCGTGAAACCGGACCGGGCCTGGTTGTCCAGTTGGTTGCCGCGGAACGTCTGTGGCGAGGAAGCGGCGGGTGGGCCCGCGATGGGCGTTTCTGGGTGTAGACCTGCACGCGTACACGCCTCCCAAGGTGACCCCGAAGGGACGAGGACGCGGGTGAGGGACACGATCGCTCGACATCTGGTGGCTGACACGCGAACATGCCGCCACTGAAACCGCCCTAGCTCGCCCCACTCGAGCGAGCCGACATCTCCGCGGGTTTGCCTCATAGGTGGTCACCACGTCCCACTTCTCGCCGCGATCGGCCGCACGTCTCGCCCTACCTCGCGCCGCACGTCCAGAGGCTCTATCCTCTTCCGTCGCGTTCTCGCTTCACTCGGCCCGACGCGGCCGATCCCCACTCGGCGCCGCCGCGCTGGGTGGTAGAGAGGTCTATTGGGGCGGCTGCAGCCGTCCTCTCCCTCTCTCTTTCGCGGCGGACTTTATTCCATCGCGGCTCTCGCGGCGCGTACCCCGCGTTTCTTCCAAGTCCCTGTATCTGCCCATAGGTGATACAGCTCGCCGGCGCTATTCCATCCTCGTCGACTCGTTTATTGTCGGCGTCTGTCCCTCCTTGCTTTTCATCCCCACCGGCTTCGCCTTCACTTCGCCAGTTGCTTTTCTCGTTATTTCTCTTCGTACTATTTCGCCTTGTACGCCTTTTACGCGTGCTCTTTTTGATTCCTCTCTCTAGCTGCTCATATATGATTTAACACTTAGCCTTTACTACGCTTAAAACAGATGATATCTTGCATTTATCTTATTTAGTTGCGCGAACGTTCTACATAGTTTTCAGGTCTGTTGAACTTGCTCCGACTTTATTCATTTCTTCCTTCTTCATGCTTTGGAAAACCACGTTATCCCGCGCTCGTTGTTTCTTGCCAAATGTGTTTCTTTATGCGAGGTAAAAATGTACTCGCCAGAAATAAATTTTTATGCGAGATGGCATCGAAAGCTATAAATCAGGCAAAATCATCGACTTGGATCTAGATGTGTCTATAATGAGATCCTCTCATAATTACGGAGTGGAGGAACCGAATGAGGGAAGTTAAGAGACCAACTCTCGCGTGACATGGAAATGCAAAACGGATAAAGGCCGCGAATCATCGGTAGCGATGGAATTACTTGACTATCGATTCTCCGCGATGTATTTTATCCTCTTGGAGAAGGTAGCGTGCCTACAGCTCGTGAATCATGTATTCATTTTTCGCTCGGCCAGTGAGGAGCTCGGGCGCGCGTCAACATGATCCCGAAGCGATCGTTAAAGCTCATTATAAGTCGATCTTCATGCGGATAAGGATGTAACGAAGGTAAAAACCTATCAGCTTGTAAATTCCGATCCTGCAGATTTTGTATACGTCGGTAGATTAATCCTGCCATTTCGCACTTAACATTATACGTCTGTCTTTCAATATTCTTAACGCTATAAATATTTAATTATAGCAAACATCTTATTTTAAATAACTATATAAATTGGCTTTTCTTGACTATTTTAACTACTATACATATTTAAAGAAAATTAACCAAACTAAATTAATGTTGTTATATATGTACATAATACCTGTACGATGAAGAAAAGGAATCGATTCAAGTAAATTCTGTTAATCAACCTAATTGAAACCTAATTATTGCCTATATGTTTTTCAAAATGTTATTGCTCTCCTTTGTTTACATCTAATCTACACAAGATTCTTCATTTTTCAACCAATTTATATTTTGCTAATCCAGGAACATCATTGTTCGTGGTTTACGATGTGCGTACGCATTTTTTAAATTACACGCGCAAGTAGAGATCTACGAAAAACCCGTAGTTTTCTGTACGCTCGACCGTCATACGCATCACCATAATAACATATTGTTAGTGGCACGTTAACACCTCGTAAATTTAAATGTAAATTCGAGAAGCAAGTGAGAAGCAAGACTATCGCAAAGTTTATCAATTCCTTCCATCGAATTATTTATTCCCATTATATTACGATTTGCATTAGCTGCGATAATAAAATTATATTTATTCTTGTTCCTGTCACGAAACAAGACGTAGGTATTCGTTTCGCTTTGCTTTCCTCACTGAATAATTAATATATGAAATAAGATTCTAGACGAGATTACATGTACATACACATTTTTGTCGCGATACGTGTATCGTTTTAAAATTACATATGTAGCGTGTACGATATGTGATATGTATCTACGTGTTTGCGTCTGTTTTATTCATTTTTTCGCACAACAATGTTTTATTCTTTTCATATTATACAGTTTCCGATAAACATACGACGATTTTGAAACGTATCGTTGAACGGAGATTGAGGGGAAGAGAATGCGTCGTAATTCAAGTAAAATTGACGAAAAAGGGTATTCGAGCATGGTAAAAGATCGGGAACGTGGTAGTTTCGCCGGGGCGTACAGAGTACGTAATGATGGAAAAAAAGACGTCGGTTAACAGCCGCGATCGCGGGATTAAGGACGATATCCTCGCTCGCAGCATGTACTCCAGCCTCGAACTCGTTACCGTCGGCTGGCTTCGTAAATTTCGTTAACGCGGGCCCTGCATTCCCGCCTTAACGAGCGTCCACGCGCTCGTTAGTATCCCTAAGGCCTTCGCTTAGGTACACCCTGTAAGTTAGCCGGGACTTGCTGCGCTCGCTAATTCGTAAGCGGCTACTCTCATTCGTTGAGAGGATGCAGCTCGCTCTCGTGGAACGAGTGATGCATCCTTCCCAGGGGCGGACCTGCAGTGCCGATGTGTGCGAGTCCGTGCCGGAAAACATCTCGTTTCGTGCTTTGATCCGCCGATTTTCATCATTCTGGTCAATTAAATGTCGTCGATATTTTGCAAGACAATATTTTTCGTCACGATATCTCTCAATCAATTAATTTTTCTTTCATTAAACGATAGGAATAAATTAGTACTGCAAGAAATTAATGTGAAATCAATATAATCGCATTTACATTGCCGAAATAAAAATATTCTCGCGGATTATCTTGCAGATATTATTATTCGATATGTATTTGTAATTTAAATAAAATCATGAAATAAGATTTTATCTTAATGTAGATAAAATCTAATTTTATATAATGACGTCACGTTTCTCGAATGTATAGAGCGAATTTTTTTACAACTCTTTTATTTATATTAGATTGCACTTTTTTATCGTAACGATACAATCCAACGCCGCGAAACACGCGGGCGCATCCTTCATAGGAGTGAATCAATTTGCATAATTTACACCTTAACGCCCGCGTTGACTAATTTTACGCTGCTGATTTTTATCTGAATACTAGATTTTATTTTAATTGTGGCAGCCGTGTTATTTACGTTCCGTACAGATACGAATCCGCTTAATGATACAATAATTTATATCGTGCGAAGTTAGTGATGCATAATAGGGCTGGGAAACTCTTTTTAACATGATTTACGACGCATCCGTGTGAAGCGCGTAATATGCGGCAAACTAAAATTCTTTCCGTGACATACAAAATTGCGCTGCACAAAGTCGGCGCTGTCATGGGACATCGTACGTAACTTTTTGTTTATTTTGATTTATGATTCAGTGCGTGCAATTACAGAAGTCTTAATATTTCAAGTAATCACGCGAGGAATTTTACAAAGAAGAAATATTAAGCGGACATTTTTTAGTTTAAAGTTTTCTATTCTATCTTAAAAATTTTTATTAAAAAAATAAGAGTTGATACCTTTAATTCATTTCTTTACACGAAAGATTGGAAACTATTTTAACAGGAGGCTGCGTCCCTGTTACTGTGCGTACGTATCGATTTCTCGAGTATCAAGCTACCCGGCAGCATTAGCATGGCAAAGAAGGCGCCAATTTGGCCCTGATAGTGGGCTGCTGTAAGAAACAGGGAAGGACACTATTCTATCGCGTGTTTCACTTTAAGCTGTTCTTTTTAAGCTGTCCCTATTATAGCTTGCAGCGTCTATTTTTCCATTTAATCATGGTGATATGTCAGTACGTCAATTCAGCACTGTCGTTTCAGCAAGAGACAATTTTCTTGTCTAAACACACAAACGTTATCGTCGACGCGTTTAAGCTTATAAAAAATAGTCAAGTCACGAGAGATTTGCCACTTACGCAATTAATTGAGGCAAACTTGGTTGAGATCTATAGATAGAATTCTTCCTTAATTAGTTCCTCTTCGCACATAGATTATGGAGAATTAAATCTTACAAATCATTAATCCGACTCGCCTGACAGTCGAGTTAGGGGGGGGAAACGGTCGTAATGTAATTAAATTATTATTAATTGGACATTTAGATAGAACCGCGATGGACAAATTGCCCGTCGTTTGATAAGGTAGATACACGGAGTTGCGCCACATCGCAGTAATGAACATCATTGCCCGCGCCGTACGTCGCCCAAGACTGTATACAAAGATAAATTACGGCGGAATCCACAATGGAGTCTTTATCAGATTCGCGGGATGCGCGTCGCTCATTATTAGGAAACCTCTCTTCGGGCGGAGAATCCGTCCAGGGCGAAATCGTCATTCGCAGTCAAATAATCGCGATGTTGCAAATTGCTCCGGCTCGCAATAATGCACCGTGCTGCAGGCGCTAAATTTCGTGGGATCACGCGAGAAGACTCGAGCCACATATTCGCGATGGGAAATCACCGAGGTGCATCTATCAGACTTATCTGACGGTGGAGTACCTCTGGCGAACGCCCGACCATCTTATTTATGGCTTGCAACGAGAAACAGACAGTCGCGGTCAATGAAACTATTCGATTGGAAACGATATCATTTAATTAATCGCATTGTTTGACGAAAGTAAAACACTTTTATAGACTAAAGAGAAAGCAGGATACACGTGGCCGATAACACTATCAGACTTTAATAAAAACAATCAAATAATTGCTAAATAAATTGCTGTAATTTAAGTTTCAACGTAAAATGATACGCAGATGCGAAAATTTCTAGCACAAATATATATATCTAATCTTCTAAAAAAAATAATTCTTTTTACGAAAGTATAGAAAAGTTTATCTCATGGTCAAAATTAAACCCTTTCTTTATGTCAAGTCCACAAAGTCAAGCTGGAATCTCTATCGAAAAGAATCGATTTTATCTCATTTTCGCGTGTCAGTTGCCACGTGCTTTACCGATCTTTTAACGGGATCTCGCTTCAAGATAATGCGAGAAACTTGGATATGATGTGGTCAGAGCGTTCATAGCCAAACGTAACTTGCGCCGGGCGCTATCTCCGTACTCCACACCTCTACTTTATTTGGACGTATGTACGCGGTGCGCGGTGCCGAGCTCACACACGTAGCATGGATACACACGGTAGCACGCCAAGTAAGCGGATACGTATGCGAGTTCTCGTGTGCTCTGCGTGGGTCGAGGGTGTATTGGTGATCTGCACCCGGTAAAACCCCGCCTCTCAGTTCCGTATCGCGCGATAACTCGATTACCCGCGATAACCGAGTATTTATTAGTCTGTGAGATTTCATTTTGATATCCGCCCTTTCCCTTCCCTTTCTCGCTCCGCGGTTCTATCTATCTCTCGCTTTCTCCTTTCTTCTCTTATATATGCGCCTTTTCTCGAACGAGTGAACGAATGAATGAGTGAGCAATATTCAGGAAAACATCATAGTGTCGTATGTTATCAGAAATTTCTTATATGGATTGCAACAAAGACAGCTTTTGATAAAGATATTTCTTTTATCCCAAAATGCTGATTAATTTTTTTATATAGCAAAATAACTGCGTAATATCTCTGTAATTGTCTAAAATAATAACTGATGATGTGATTATTGCATGAGAGAATCGACACGAATAGCACACAATAATATATCTTATAATATATCTTTTAACATAATTCACCGGAATGTTTTTGCAATTTTATCTGACGTTATTACGAAATTTGTCTCAGAGTAATTTCACATTTAGAAAGGTTATTTTATTGAAATTAAATTGGTTTTGCAAAAGGTCGCGCGCGCACAGGGAACGATCGATCGTGATATACGTATGTATCGAATTACGAGCGCGGATTATCGTTGGGCGAGGATCAACGTTCTACCGGGGTGCACGATAATTATTTCTGCGTTAGCCATAATTATTGTCGGGATGGCAATTAATTCTTGCCGGAGCGGCAATTAATTTATTGCGGCTTGATTAATTACCGCATGGTAGGCGGGCGAGACAGTTCGTTACTACGGCTGATTGCCCTTTTGCTGCACAATAAGGTCCATAGCTGGTAACGCCTCTTTTTCGGAAAGAATTTGGTGACATTGAGATTTAGTTGATGTACACGTTGATAATTAGATTTCAAATAAGTAGATTGCTCTAGCGTATCGTTCTTAACGTACTCGTTCTTTTTGTTGTTATTTTGAATAACATTAAATAATATTAAATTCTAATTAGAATCAAATATTATTTTATGTGTCATATGTTATGATATATTTTGTTGAAAAAAATTTATTTTAATAATATTATCATTTAATTAGTAAAATATAATAAAAGGCAAAAATGTTTATACATTATTTTTATATTTTGATATAGAGTGCACACTGACATTGTTTTCTATTTATATTGTATCTTGTACATGAAATGCTTATTCTTTTTTTATCAATAGTTTTACCAATAGTTTTCAAATTGGTAATCTTCAAGTAATACCACTTAATTCACTCGTTAAGATATACACACACACGTCCCATCCATTATTCTATCTGTTATAAATAATTAAAGCGGAAGCTTGTCCTCGAATAATGTTCTTCTCTTGTCGGATGAATCGAGAAACCGGTCGTTCAGCGATTAGCGCATTTTTCTTCCATTATCGAGGGATCCAACGATAAATGACGGTCACGGTTCGTCTTGCGGATGAGATATTGCGCGGAGTTTTCACTTTTCATCGGGGGCCCCCATTTACGGCGGCGATTGACCGACGTTTTTGGATCCGTCTGGTAAGACGAATGCGCTGTTTGAGAAACACGATTTGTTCCGTTCCGTGACCATTATACCCCGAAACATCTGAAATTTTTCAAGATCAGCCAGGTAGATCTTCGGCTTTCGTCACGCTGGTTTCTAGACTCTTTCGCGAGCGATCACATATGTTACGGTAAATGGCGTATACATTTAGGAATGTAAACATAAATAAAGTTAATATTAATCATATACAATTTTTTTGATTAAACAAAATGACATATAAATCGAAAATTAATAGAATAAATTATATATAAATGTATGTGATTAAAATATAAAATAAAACAAAAAATTTTTTAGAAAGATACAAATAGAGCTCCGATTAAAACAGATGCCTCTCGTTTTAAGATTGCAACTAAAAATAAAATAAAATTTCAGATTAAAGTCTTTGAATTTTTTTAAGACGCTGGTTGAGATAGGATCGGATCGCTTTTAACTTATTCGCTTATAAGTCATCCCGTTACAGTAAGAGGCTAACATTGTATTTATACGAGGTACGTCAGATAAGACATGTCAGAACGCAATCTTCTTCTATTATTTATTGGAAACCTTGATACACTCGAGCTTAATCATAAATATTATGAGTCATGATACAACACTATATTTACAGATAATTAATCGAGCAGTTGAGTCCTGATACTTAGCTTGATACTCGAAGGAGGGGAGAGGCATTAGGGACTTGGAATCAATGTGGAGCAATGAAAACCGGGAAGAGATATGCTGTTATGTTAAATTATACGAAATGTGTAAAGAGGGGAACAACCAGGAGGGGAAATTAATATTTCACACACGGTGGCGAGAAATCGCGCGAGGTCGGCAAATTTCTGAATAAATATTAAAACGAGAACTGAGCTACGCGACTCTTTGGCGGGGCGATCTCGTAAAATATTATTTAATCCTCACTGGCCGTACACCCGTGATGCAATTCCGTGTAATTTTCTTATGTTCCGTTCTTTTTCTTCCTATTATATAGGGATCGCACCTTTGATGCTATGTATATATAAGTATATAAACCTAGGCATAATTCGTTTGTTATATAATTGATATTCAGTTAAAACCTTAACACATTATTCACAAACATTCAGGAACGAAAGATTATGCCGCCAATTTAATAAATAATTCAATTTTTACTTGTGCTCTTGTTGCAAAATAAACATTTAAGCCGCGAGACGATATAAAGTTATTAGATTTGCTTTTCAATCGTGCAATAATATATTTTGATTATACATATGTTAATTTAATGTATGAAAAAATTTTAAAAGAATATATTTTTTCTTACTTTATGCATGTGAAAATCTTTAGAAATCAATATCTACATTATTAAAATTCTAATTTCTTTTATTTTATAAAATTTATAATATAATTTTTTTCTATTGTAATACTTTAATATGATTAACATTCTAATTGGCAAAGTTTATCTGCTCCGTGATATTGTTAAATTAAATATTAGATATTCTTCCTATTAATTCATCATTTTAAATATTAATCGAAATGCAAAATTATTTTCACGTTCCTGAATATGGCGAGTAATGTCATGGATAAAGACACATATAAATACTGAATCTTATCAACGGCAATTAAGCGTCGTTACTGACGTTACGTTTGTTTTGATCTCTAAATGTACCGCATGCGAGATCGAAGTAAGCAATAAAAAAAAAAAACAGAAGACACCATATCGATCGCAAGTAAACTGTATGTTAAATTACCGATCGACGCGGTAAAGGTCGAAATCATTATTTCGTTGACCGCACATTCGGCACCGAGATCGTGGCAATATCGACGACTTCTACCTCTATTTATCAATGAGCGATAACTCGCTACAGATACCTCACTCGCGACATACACATCAACTGACGAATGAGAAACGTTTAACACTTCGGTAAGTAAAAGAAGCGAGAGTATAGCAGCGAATATTATTTATATATATATATATAAAAAAAAAGCATTCGCACACAAAGGATCTATGAGACCTATAATATCCATGGGAGCCTGAATTATCGACGACTATCAAAATACGTAAGGCACTTAGCACTGTGTGTCAATTCCTCGCTTATCTTAAGAAGTTAATAGAGAGAAGAGTAAAGTACATAAAAAAAAACTCTCCTAAAATTTTTTTACAAATCCGATATTCTTCCGAGTTATAGAAAAAAAGAAGAAGTTAACTTATTACCGCGTTTTAATTGCATCATTTATCAAACGATGTCGACTTATCAGTGGCTCGAAAAGTTCAGTCATGTTATATCGACCATTTTCTATCTTAACGACGCATTCTTACATTACCGGCGGAGCAGTTTCCTTGGCGGCTCCATGCGAAAGATGCGAGTACATAGGGCGGTATTCATAGTCAGTTCTTATATTTAAGATCATCTTAAGTACAGTCTTATATGGTTCTAAACCAATCACAGAGCCGTATTAGCATCTTAAGACATTACTTAAGACGATCTTGAAATAAGAACTGACTATGAATACCGGCCATACATCGCAATCTGATTGGGATGAAGCGAAAAGAATTAGGCCTCCGCATGCTAGAAATATTACCCTAGTTGATCCGGCCTTTGTGCGTCATGTAGCTTATACTATCCGACAATAATTTTTCTCGCGCTTGCCGCCGCATTCGCGAACACATGGCTAGTATCGTGCCGGCCATGATACAGAAGAAGCCACAGCCGAGACCCACTATTGTACTGGCCACTGTCGATCTCAAACATACTCTGTCAGTCGTAGGCTCGCTAAATCCTACGAGAAAAAAAAGAAGATTGGAATTTTAATAATAACGCCTTATATAAAATCGAAATGCAGGGGAAACGATAAAGTGATTGACAGCATAAGATGATTGACACTCTGTTATATTTGTACTCATAATAAATTAACAATTCGTCGCGCGATTAATTATAAGATACTGAGGAAGGAAGTTCTTCAGTACTTTATGTATGTCATTGCGCAACGAGTAATTTGTCTTTTATGGGTACAAATATGTCATATAAGTGTCAATCACCTGTACCCCTGTCAATTACTGTACCGTTTACCCTACATCAAACATTTACTCATATTTTCTTAATGTTTGAGAGAAATACTTCAATTTGTTTCAGAATTGCTGCAATGAATTTATTACTTTTGTTTGTTTATTTCTTCAAAGCATCGTATGTAATTTTATATAAGTTAAAATTTACAATATTCTATACTTGCAAACTTTGTTCATTTAAAATCAGCGCTCGCCATAACGTCATAATAAAAAGTTAAAGCATTTCTCATTGAACGAAGGTGTGATAAGTGCATAGCTTGATATGTAATTGTTCCAACAGTAAAAAATTATGCTTGACATATATATTTTTGCTTTACCGCTGCGAGAGAAGCTGGTGGAATTCTGGAACAGTTCCGTGTCCGCCTCGCCTTCCTGAAGAACGCGAAGAGACTGGAAGAGGTTCACGTTCTCCGACAAACTAGTTGCCGGCGTCGACGGTCCACCGATTTCCGGCACCGATCGCTTCACCACATTCTTCGCATTTCTCCAGTGGCAAGGTTGACTCTGAAATACAGGTGAATTATTCTAAACTAAAAATATCTGTGAAACTAAAACATATCTCATATTTTTTGACACAAATAACAAAAGCGTAAATGGCACTGCGTAAAAATACTGCTTAGAAATTAGAATTTCTACTGTACTTTTTTTATATCATTTTTCAAGAGTTATCAGTTTCATTGGAAAAATTAGAAAATATATACGTAATGTAAACTTGAAGAATTAAATTCAACATACATATATTAAATTTTATAATAAAATAATATTAATAATTAAAATATTGTTAAAATAAAGAAATAATTAATTTTAGAATATTTAATGAAATTCAATAAGCACGAAATAAATTAAATTAATAATCTTAAATATAGAATAAAAATAGAAAAAATCTATTAGCAGCGCGTTGTACTAGGAAATATCTAAATACCGGACATCTTCCGTGGCACATGCGAACATCGCATTCGATATATAAAGCCGGCGATCCGGTAAATCTGAAGGTCTTCATATAAGCAAAGACTTGCGTCTCGAATAGACCACTCTCTGACCAGGAACCACGAAACCGGCTGATTAGTTTGTCATCCACCGGACATCCGTATTGATCAATCAGTTGAATCCTCTTGTTCCCGCCATTATGAGCGTAGCAATCGTTTACGACGATATCAAAACCATCTACAAAATAATTAACAAAAATATTCAAATTTATTTGAAAATTATCAAATTTGTTATTATCCATAAAAAGTTATTGTTTAAAAAGTTATAATATAAAATTTAGTGACTCAGAAATTGAGGTAGATTGTATGTGAACAAATTTCAGAAAAAATTACTTTAAGAGCATGATAGATATACAAGACACTCAAAGAACTGTTCTTTGAGATTTATTATAATTAGGTAAGAAGCGATGATTAGCTCCTATGAAATATGTCATCACAATAACCAAACCAATTAGTCAAAGGCGGCAAGATGAAGATAAGATATAACATCCTCTACCTTCTGACACAGATTCGCATGACATAAGTGATGTAGACGTAAATACAGAAGCCTGACTCGTTAAAGTACAGACATCTGTCGTTACGTCGAAGCATACATATTTTCATATCTCTTCGTCAGCATTTCCGCATCTTTCGCAAATTACCGAGCTTGGACTGACTAGCCGACTGACAAAGTCTTCTGCTGCTCATCTTATACCGTTATCGCTGTCGAATGATAGCTCGGCGGAATCGGACGTCGTATGATTAGACTACGCGTTGAGTAAGAAAAGAGATACACGAAAATGCGTAGTGTGAATGATTTGCGGGAATGGCAACAATTGTGAATGATTTGCAAGAATATTTACTTTTCGTTTGAATACCACAGATTTTTTATCGTGGAGATTCGTTTCTGAATACATTAGCACAATAATCGTACCAGTCGACAGTCGATTAATATTTTATAGTTGGCATTTTTATTATGATTTACATTTTATATAAAAAAAAATTTTTTTTTTAATATAAAATTATTTTTATTTATAAATATTTTTTTATAATTTATTTATAATTATTATAATTATTTAGATAAAAAAATTAGAATCACGATTAAATTTACATTGGCTAATTTAAAAAACGTTTCTAAGAAAATAATAAAATTAATTTATTCCATAAACACGAGTGATTTTACTCGATTTATTATATGTGCATAACAAAATGTTAATGAGCCAATGAGTCACTAATCAATTATTTACGCTATTATTATTTCCATGTTCCATTGTCTTTTATTTGCTGTCTGTTACAGCATTGTGAATCCTAGAGGTGGTTGAATTCATTATGTGTTCTAGCGATTTACGTGGCAAAGCTGCAGTTAAGCTGTGCGTATGAGGCTTACCGTATTTGCTGCGCATGTAGATAATGAGAGTCAGGGGATCGCCGACGCGAACTGGTCCAGCCACTCTAGTTCCAGTGGTCCCGTAACCGTATCTGATTTCCATGTAGCACTCCGGAGGCTGGAGGGTGAAGACTACGGGATTTCCCGTGGCGACCCTGGAAGAAGGTGGGTGCGTAAGAGGCAGAAAGAATGCGTATCCGTTATCTCTCGCGAGCAGTACGGCCTACTTCGCGCCGGTAGGATAGCACAGATGTTAGACATTATCGTAGATATTACGTAAACGCCTCGCGCGAAACGTTCCATCGAGCCCCCCCGTAATCGGAGGTTTCAGACAGGATAGATCATGTCGTGTTCCTCGCGTGCGCTATGAAAACGACTTCGAGCCTTTGATCGATATGACCCTTGGTACTATTTCTACGCTCGAGGCCCATCTCGTCGTTTCGATACAGGCACCGTCATTTTAAAAGAGAAAGAAAAGTAAAAAGATGAACACTCACTCGACATCAAGAAAAGGAAACGTCACCGTCTTCCAAAAGTCGTAGCCGTACTCGCAAGTCACCTTGAAGTGTTCGTCGAATTCCTCTTCTATCAATGGATTGTACTGCACCGTGACCGTGTTCCACATAAGATTTTTCTAGAAAAACAAAATGCGAGCAACGTCATTGAGTCATGTGATTCTCACGTGAATCCAGTCATTGTAATAGCGGTGTGTACGTTCCCGCGCGGTCTACACACCATGTGACATCTAATTTTCTCTAATTATCGAGTTTAAAAATAAGCCGCCGCCGTCTTCTCTCTCTCTCTCTCTCTCATTTTTCCTCGGTACTGTTAATCATTATTATTCCTTGTCGACCGACGCGGTTCACGCTAAAATAACGATCTGTCATTCCGCGACGCGCTCGCGCTCGTCTATTTTACGTACCGTCGGATTCTTCCTGCTGTCCTGATGATGAGTGTTCTCGCCGAGGGTGCCACACCGATTCAGCTGAATGTAGAACTCGTAATAGTCGCGGCCCGTCCCATTAACGTACATGCAATCGGGATCGTATGAGTAGCCTGCAATTAAATGCGATTATTCTTGTTCATCCGGAACGGCGGCCGTCTATGATACGGCTAACATCGACATCGAATATCAACTGATATCTCGTCCATCAGACGATCCTTCCTCGCGGCGTTTCGACCGCAAATATCGCATTGTGCGAAGAATAGGCGGACGTTGATGCATTTTCATCAGCGAGCAAATGGACGGTAAAGCGTAAGTGAGGAAACTCGTTAACGCCGGTGTTAGGAAGTCGGGGATTAGGATAATCAAACTTTTTTTTGTCATCCTGCTGGATTCAATCATAGAGGGGCCTCAGTGTTTTACGAAGCTGTTACATCCGCGTTAGCACAAAGACGACTCGCTCATTATTGAAATGTTGATTAACGGGAGCTCATTATCGATCAACGAGAGAATCAGCGGGATTAGCAGAATCGACATTGAACAGGTGCGAGAGTTCGAGAGAAGGATCTTCTCATCGAACGATTTGTGAACAAATCATTTCGCGATTGTGCTTAGTTTTTGCCAGTGCATCGCGTCCACTGCCGGGAGGCATGGCCGCGGTACACTTCTTAAATAACGGAAGTATCTTACTAGAACGGACAGATGAACTTACGACGGCGAGAGAAAAATTCTGGCGCGGCCGATGTGGACGACCGCCGATCGCTTTACGATAATTTCCGCCATTACCTCGTTAGCGCGGACGTATACTCATCTCACTGTCTGCCGAGGTAATTGCGAATGCCAGCGATGCAGTCAGTTATGCAGCCACATATTTTAGGTGTAGTATTATGTCGAGTCTTAACCAGAGTGAAGAGTGTAGCACAAAACTCTCAACCACGAGACCGCACAGATTTGCATAATTTGCAACATCGCGATATTTACATAATTCTTGTTGCTAAATGTAATCAATATTCAAACTTTAGCTTCGACATTATTATTTGGTTATTTGAATATGTGATTAACATCGCAAAAATATAATAGCGTTTATCAATGGATTGAATAAAAAATTTTTTTAGCAACTGGCACGCTAATGCAAATAATCATGTATTAATGAGCCATTAATGTTACCTGCTGAGTATAAGAGGCCGGCGAAGGATCCGTTGAATCCGATCCTGATTTTCATGTAGTCATCTTGACATTCCGCCTCGATATCTAAAATATAAAATTTAATTAATAATAATTATGCAACAGATTAAAAATTCTATAAATTTCTTTTACGTATACATTTTTCTTCCAATCCACGTTTTTCGCGATTAAATCTACATTCCGTTAATTTATATTTCGTTATAAGCATAATTATACGTTGATTCATCAACACGATAAATCTTCTATCTACATTTTCTTGTATTTGCGAAATCAAGGTCTAGGTGGAATATCTGATGTCGAAAGAGAAATGGAAAACTGTGCATCCGGATATACGAATCAGCGAAAAACACTGAGTGTCGCGCCACTGTATCCATATATTTATTAAAAAAACGACATTTGAATGATGAGCAGTCGTTGAAAAACGACACGGATTAATACATTATAAGATAAAATAATTCGTCAAATAATTAAAATCTTGTTTAAATAAAACTGTGTATTATGATTGATGACACAATCATCATGGGAAAATTAAATTACTTGTAACCAAGGATCGATCATACTTAAAAAAATCAGTGATTCTTTTTTCCAAAAAACATCGGAAGGACAATCGATGATCCTCCTTTGCAAAAAGAAACTTTCTCTACAGCTGAGAAGGATGTTCGAGCTAGCGCAAACAACATTACCATATCGGGTCTGGTAACTGTCACGCGTCGTATTTAAATGAAGCTCAATCACAGAAGATGGAAACGTGTCGATCGGTCATCGTGTGGGCGCGCGTTCGCGGCCGGGAGAGCCTGTCGTCACTCGCGTGTAGAAACCGGGCGCGGAAAATCGCAGATTCGCGGATAGGAGCGAGTGGAAAACCGGTCGTAGATGACGAGTGAAAGTAAGTTGGAGGTCCCGTATAAGCGCTCTTCGTGGTAAGAAGCCGTTTCCACTGTAGCAACGTAACCGCAAAGCGGAATGGAGATTGATGGAGGATGAAGATAGTTACACTCGAGGTGTCTGCCGATGATACAACCTTTTCGTTTCGTGACCCAGGCTCCCACGTATGTACATACACCGTCATCGTAGGACGCATGGCATCCTCGCATGACATCTGAATTGCTTGACGGACATTATATTTTATTAGCACATAAAGGTATCATCACCGCTTAAATAAGATTGCAAAATTAATTAAATTAATTTAAAATAATTCCAACGCATTTCTTTCTTTAAAGTAAACATGTATAAATACGGTATAAAATTTTTATAGTGATTTTAAAATCGACTCAAGTTACTAACATTTGTTAGTTAATTAAAAATTAATAAATCAGCCTCGATTCTCGATTAGGTAAACAAAGGAAGAGATAAAAAAAAACTTGACACTATCGTGAGCTCATGGAAAAATAATAAAAGATAGTGATGAGAAGATAGTTACACCGGAGGCGCATGCCGATGATACAACCGTTCCGTTTCACCCTCGTCCTACGCATCGCGCCGTGTGCCGAGCGCATTTTCGAGCGGCGTATGCACGTATACGCACGCATACGCACGCGCTTATTAGAATTGCGGATACGTGCTTTGTGTTCATCGTCCGGCAAAACTCTGTCAGTGGGCAGACAATAGGAAGAGTTGAGCAACGCCGATATTTGCTCGAACGTGCTGAGAGCGGTCACGGAGAGACGCGAAGGATATCGTTGAGTTCCTTTAAGACCTCGCTGCTGCTACTTCTAACATGTGAACGTTAGATTCAATGTTTTTTTCATGCTTGGTATTTTTATTTATCCGAATCCAAATTGGCTGGAAATTGCTCCAAGGAGCGTTGAACGGCAGAAAACACGTGGGCTGCGCGAGAGTGGTAAGAGGGAAAAAGGTACCAGAATGGACTTCGAAACTTCGAGGACGTATAAGAATCGAGCATTGCCGAGGAGGATACATTAAACCTAATGGGCTCTCTTTCGCGTAATTGACGATACCGCGGGTGGCCCAAGTTCCCGCAGAGAACGAGCGGCTCGACTTTACGACTTCATTGAACCAGCAAGCTTCATAGCTCGAGTGTAGCATTCGTCATTGCCAATGGCAGACTCATCCAAATGTTTTAGGAAATTTACCGTAGCATTACGATCATCGATCGTCATTTCGAAGGGATATACCGATTTTTTTTAAAAAAACGTTATCTGGTTGATTGCACGGTCGATTTTTCTGAATGGAATTTTTTTTAGATACGCGTAGAATGATTTATCGGAGTAAAGTAGAGCGAAGCAAATTTATATGGATACGCTTAATTTAATCCTTTTCGATACTTGCACTATGGAAGAAACGGTTGTCTTGTAATGAAAGGAAAACCTCTGAAACGTCCTACATATAAGTTTACGTAATATTATTTTGAAATAATTTTACAATTGTAATATTGATTCTCTATAAGGAATAATAATAATGAATAATTTCATGAATAATAGAAGATCGTATCTTCATCCCACGTGAATAATAGGTATCGGCAAAGCAAATTACCGTATAATGATTTAGTTAAGAAGCATGAAACGATTAATTGTAGACGGTAAAAATGCCAAAAGTAGTGTAATAGACGCTTCATTCTGGTCGAATAAGCGAGGGGGAACGACGTGTCGTTAAAGGATTTTTCTCACAGCGCGATTTCCAGTATGGTCGTAATTTTCCACAAAATGCAATTAAAAGGGTCCACGAAGGGAGGCCTGATAGCGGTATGCGATTCCATCCCGTAAATATTATTTATTTACATTACGACGAAACACGCTGTAATTTTCTCCAGGAGTATCAGGCAGTTGATTACTCGCCATATGCACGAACAGTGAGTGCTCAGGCATTCACAATAAACTTGGAGGCTCCGGAAAAATCGCGCTGCGGCGGATGAGCGTAATACATACGCGCCGTAAGAGATTATACGCACGCGTAGGAAATTAATTTTATTTTCACAGGACATTGTCTATTATTCTTTTATAACGGGATACCGAGTGCGTCGGCGCTATTAATGTCTTGTTCTACTGGCATTAATTACTGCCGCGCACCCGCTATATGAGATTAAAACTGAAGCATCGGCCGATTAGAGTTTTAATGAGTCATTGATTAAGCCTTCGCCCCATCGCATAGAGGCACCTTTATTCGAATAGGATAGAAAATTCATTGTAAAGTCAATTTAGAGGTAATAACCTCGTCGCTGAATCATAAAGTTGTGATCGCGTAAATTTGTTATTTCTGACAGGTGTCATTTGATTGTGTTTTCATCGCGAGGCAAATTAGACGGAAAATCGATCGCTATGAGAGAGAATAGTGCGAAAAGAAGAAATCGCAAGGTAATAATAACTGTAGGTCGAGAAACTTCGCTGGATATTACGGTGTACACATATATCGGAGAGATAACATTAAATCATTCAAAGAATTCCCGCGGACTCGACGACATAACTTCACGTCATCGTACGCGCCGGCATGAAAAGGAAAAAAAAAATAACGTAACGGCCGCTCATAAACATCATTTTCATTGCGATGCGGAGTCGCAATTTTCTCGGAGAAAAAGCGATGCCAGAAACGAGCTGTCGTCGATTACCAACGCCATAACATATACGTGTCAAGATATCTGCGCGAGGCCCGTGTGCTCGAGTTTCCACGAGGCAATCGCGATCCAGATGCGGATAATGATGATCGCGCGGGATGATGATGACGGTCCTCGTGCCGATGACGACGATGACGATTGCAGATGCCGTCGGAGGATTGTACGTACGTAGGCTTGCAAGGCGAGGTGGTGTATCTCTGCCTCCGTACCCTCGATGTCAGGAGCGTCGTACGACTTTCCGACACCGTTTTAATTGCCTCCTCTCTAACGGTAGCTATTCGCCATCGCACTCTGAATTCCCGGGCGCGCTACGCTGGGGACCGAGATGGACGGATACATCGCGCGCGGTGCGCGACCGCGCGATTCTTCCGAGCCGATCGACCGAGACACCGGAGGGAAGTACTTTTGTCCTATAACGCGCGCCATCCGCGTGGCTCCGTGGCCCCCTGCCGGACAATGGAGAGAAAAATAACGGATCGACATGCTAAAGCGACGACGACACCGCTCGTTCCTCCAACAGACACACTGACCCACCAGACCGATACCGTAGACGCTTTTTGTCGGCGCTTTTATTCGGAGGGGAAATAGCGGATCCCCGAGCGTTTATGCCCGATGTAGCCGCTAGTCCCATCGTTTCAACGTCCTCTTGCTCTAAATACATTCCCCTATCAAGTATGTTCTCTTTTTTGTGTAAATATGTGCAATAATGTAATCACAAGTTAAATTGAGTCGATAATCCATTATCGACTAAATAGGGATTCCTGTTAGCTCTAGAGCGATATAATCAATACCCTTTCGTAACGTATTTCCGCTGAATTAGCGTCTTGATGCAAGCCGCTATTACAGCTACTTACAAACCAGGAAATTTCTATTAGCTCGGGAGATTGTGCGGACTGAAGAGTAATTGCCTTATATGGTGTACTCGCTTGATTTATATTTAATTCACCTCACCGAATAGGCGTAGGCTGTGCGAGACTACTAATTACTGCACTTACTACGAGAGATCGTTTATTTTAATGTATTATCATCAAGTCTGTCTACACAATAATAATCGAATTGAGCAAAAAGACAAAAGAAGCTGCCTTGTACTCACGTTGCACTCTCGTCGTGTTGGGCCTGTATCTTCGGTGCTCGCGGTCCCACGTCTCTGGATGTCTCCTCCAATCTTCGTCGCCGACGACTCCCGTACCTCCGTTTCCGGCGAGGCCCTGCAGCCCCTGGAGGGTTTGAAGAGCCTGAAGATTCGGATTTAACGGTCGATTCTTCAACGAAGGAATTGGCACGTAAGCGGCACCTTCGCCAACGTATACGACCTTCCAGAAAAATAAAAAACAAATACATACTTTTGATTAATATAATATAGATCATGCATATAAAAATCTAATATGTTATTTCTTTGATAATTAAATATATCTTTAGTTATTCAAGAATTAATAATTAATGTACATATTTCATGGATAACGTTAACAGATCCTACACAATGTACAGTTTAACGTTTAATTAAAATTTCACATAAAACTGAATGTTGTACAATTTGTGCATTCAGTATTAGCCCAATTACTGTTATTCACAATTACAGTCTCGGAAAAATGCTCGATAATCGATCGGTTCAACCCTCGTGTATGAGCCATTACCACATATTTCCCGTAATTACCGTATTATGAGAAAAACGGTTCAGGCGGGCCGTGTGTGTGTTCAGATTTGATCGTTCACGCTAATAATCCTCCTCCTAATAAGCAGGCACCCGTGCCAAATTCCCGCTGCTACTAATGATATTCATACGAGAGATCGGAAAAGGAATTCGCTAACGAGTCGCAGGTAGTGATTTGCAGGTTCAAAGCAGTTAGCCCGCGTATTGCGGTTGGAAGCGGGATTCCAGCAAAATATTCTCGCGTACACAGCCTCGCGCGAGTCCGGCTATGCAAAACTATCCTGTCGAGCGGGAGCTCTGACCTCTCCTACGTTAACGATCCGGTTTAACCCTCAGCCTGTACGGATCGCTACCGCTCGAGCGGTGAGAAAGGGCGAGAAAAAGCGCCGGGGGTCGAGACCACGACGAAGAGGAGAGATACGCGGAAGAGGGAGGCATGGCGTCGGCGGAGAGAGTAGGCGAGTAGGCGAAAAGGGACGATGGAGAGAAGCCGACGAGGAAGTCTAAAAAACGGACAGCACGAGTAGCGCGTGACTAACGCTTTACGAGCTCATTCCTCCGACGTCGAGCGTGGGTACTCGAGGTCTTCCATCCGCGATACGGGTGCCGCGCGCGCAAGAAGAGCCGCAAAAAGAATCGGCAAGATGACGATGGCGAGGGCGGGCGAAGGAAGGGCAGCCGATTGTACTTTGAGCTCGCTTGTCAGCGAGCACAAGAGCGCGAGAGCACGGCAAATAGGTACTTGCTCGGGCGACGCGACGCCGCGGAGAGGGAGAAAAGGGGAGGACAGGCACGTGGTTAGTGGTGAAGCCGAGAAGGGACGGAAGGAAAAAACGATTGCGAACAACTACCATATACCGTAGCGAAAAAAGCGTCATTCTGCTCTCTGGCCGACTTCTGCTCCTCCTCGTCCTTTCTTTCAATTCTTCATCTCATCCTCCCTTTCCGTCTCCTCCTCCTACCCCCTACCCCCTATTCTTTCTCTTGCCATCTCGCGCCATGCTGTTCACGATAACGTTCCGCCTGTAGCCTCCCGCCGCAGCCGATGCGATATAGGTTGCCATCTCGCAGACCGCCAGGGAAATTGCCTCTCTTCACGGATTCCACTTTTGAGGAATTTCAGGAACTCGAGTACGATGTTGCCGGGAAACGGAGCGGGCCCCGCGACGAGCCAAGTGGCGTACAGCGTTTATGGGCCAGTAGAGTAGTTAGGAGATCGTTCCTCTAGCAAGAAGCCGGCCCGAGCGCTGGTGTCTGATCTACGTTCCGCGGAAAATGACCGGCGGTCTTTGAATCCTCCGCGGTATCTCATCGGAATGCATTACGGACGATAAGTGCCGATTACCTTCGACTCCTGCTATGCTTAACTACGGCTGCTTCGGTATTAACTGTACTAGGTAGGAAATGCAATAACACGAAATGCTCCTTCGTGTCGAATGCGCCGCCGATTCGATCTCGTCGGAGCTCTTCACACGACAAGCGTCTTCCGTTTTGTGGGCTCCTCTTCCATGAACTTATTAGTTTCAATTTAACACAAATCTATTTCCGATAACTGTTTTGGAAGATTAGCATTTGCCAGAAGCAATTCGAGGCAATATTTCTACGCATTAACATTTGTATGCGTCCGCCGATGAGCGCAATTTGACATTGAGCCTCGCATCTTGTGCATAATAAGAAACATTTTCCTTAATCGTCATCGATATCCGCGATATAAGCTCACGTTTCTTCAGAGAAGTATCAAGAAGAAATAAGTAACCGTTTAGTTTTTTCTTCTTTCATTTCACACTGCGCGATGACGTCGATGGACGGAGCTGGATTTTTTTCCTGGGTGAATGTTAATTTCTTCGAGGACTTTATTTGATCAAGTCGCATCAAGACATGCGCATTCATGCCATGATTAACGGTAGCGTGGTTAGAATGTCGAAAGTCATTAGTCGAAGTAAGATCGTGCTCAGATGACTTAGATAAATGTACCTATCTCTTTAGAATCTTCTCCCAAGATTCACTTGATTGTTGAAACGTTACCTGGATCGAATCCTATATAAGCGTAAAATTAATGTAAAAATTTGATTCGCAATTACATAAAAGGGTACCAAAGGAAGATTGATTTTTATATTGATTTTGCACTCTCTAGATTTTTATTTCCAATATTATTTCATTTATTTTTATGAAATATATGATAAAAAAATCGCGATATCCGAAACGATCAGAAATCCATTACGTTTACGTCGAATCAGCATTTATGGTTATCGACTAATAATTTCCATGGATACAGTTTCTATCTCACAGGACAATTTAAAACTGTTGAGACAGCTTTAAGCTACCCCGCGCGATTTCCGTGCGATTAGTCTTCGCTTCTTCAATCGGAACGGACGGAAACGCAGCAGTACGCAGAACAGATGAAATTGATCTTGTCTCCCGTTTCGCAACGGAACGCTCGTAGGCTAAATAAACCGCTTCTGGTGCTCTCTCGAGTAATGGGGCCTTTCCCCGCGGAGAATCACGCGGCGCAAGAAGCGATCTATCCGCTTGCAATTTGCGATATAACGAAGGTCGCGCACGGACGTGGCCGCGATACCCTTTCTCTCTATTCTACTGAAAACTGGTTCACATTTTTTCGCGATCGAAATCGATTCCGCTCGAAAACTAGTTTAAAAGCAATCCGAAGATCATCGATAAAGAGCGATTAATCAAAGGAATGGCCTTTATTCTGCTTCTCCCCCCGGCGCTTCTCGTACCGATGCGCCAGGAGCAACCTTCTGCCCTTCGTTTAGAAAGGGCCCGCGGTATTTTCTACGTGCCACGGGAAGGAGGAAGATTATATGGGGTTGGAGTAAACGCGCCTGTGCAATAATTGATTTTTGTTGCAAATCTTTGTTGCCGATCTTTCGCGATTTTACCGATACCGATCACGCAGCGAAGACGAGAGTCACACGAGGGAAACAAGACGATCGACCGCGCCAGCCGTGGATCTTCAGTGGGATTTTTACGCCTCGATCGAGGACACGCCGGCTATCGAGGCGTCGTCTTTGCTGCGGTTAGCTGTCAGCATTTCCCTTTTTTACTCTCTTGAATATCATAGCGGATGCAGAACACCTGCATCTAGGTTCTCCGCCGTACGGCCTTGCGCACGAGCATTCGTTAACGAGAAATCACGCAAAACTGAACAGATGGGCAAGTATCATTTCTTCATTTCCTTTTTTCCATTCCGCTCTCATAAAATCTTTTTTTTTTTAATCCACTTTCGAGGAAACCGTTTGCCAATTAAATATAACTGGATGAACGCGATCAAACGGCAGATGAGCGTACGCTCTTCTTCTTACTTGTCTCACTTTCCTTTTTGTTGTCACATATTATATTTATTTTTATTGTTAGAGATTTGTAGGACTTGCGATGACAGACTTTATTGCCTACTAAAATTTTTAGCCTTGATAACTTTGTTATTGTTAGCGATACAATAAGTAAAATTGTGATGCTAATGCACATTTTGTATTAATAAGTTGTTAATTATTTTTTTAAGTTGTATAATAAAATTTTATAACATTGAAATATTTTGGACAATTAAAGCAAATGGTATAATTTTCTTTATCGGTTTCTCTTGTATATATGCCGTTTTCGCCAATCAACGCAGAATGGAAAAATAGATAAATATTTCCATAAAGATAACGGAACAAAGAAATAACAGATCGGGGAGTAACTTCTTGTGCAATATCTATCATGAATTTCAATAAGTAAGTGCGCAACGCGAAACAAATTGGCGATGCGTGACTTACAGCATCGTGGTCGCTGGCCTCGTGAGTTAACGCTTCTCTGGTTTCGTTGTGAGAGGAGGAGGACTCATCCTCGTCGGGACCCGATCCGCTGCCCGCCCAATAGTCCTCGGTAGTGTCATCGATAACAGACTCTTCGGAATTCCCTTCTACCTCCGTATTTTCCTGATTGGTCGCCTTTGAAAAGAAAAATTGTCTCCTATGAAATCCTGTGCTCTTCGCTAGTTATCACGTGCGCAATATTGCAAGCAAGGTATGTTTACCTGACACCTCAGCGTGATCACCGTCAGCATCCAGACGCAAATGTATCTGCAACAATACGTTATTCGTATTAAAATGACGTAGAGAAAGTCGGCTTGAGAATTACATAAAACGCATCGCGAAACAATGAAATTTCCGACGTCGCCATTGCAAAACCTTCTGAAATACGTAGGTATATAAATTATTCTAATTTTAAATTCAGAGTGTATTGTGTTAAGACACTGCTTATGAAATGTGACTAGATGGTTACGGTTTTGAACCGTAATGCTCTTATATATGCTCGCCAGTATAGCGATCAAGGACGAGGCCGTTATACGGAGGAAAACGCTTGCGTAGTAGAAGTCTGTGAAACGTCGAACGCGATATAAAATGATCGTAAAGGATATCACGGAAGGAATGCGAATAGACAGAAAAGAAAAGAATAAATTTCGGATTAAATATATATATATATATATATATAAGTGTGTGTGTGTGTGTAAATACACATATCGCGCACACGGAAACCAAAGTGACGCGGATTGCGACACATTATATATAGTCGGCGAAGTAAGAGCACCGCGAAGATGACCCGCAACAGCGCGGTCTTCTTGTTTTCTTTCCCTCCATCGCGACTTGATCTAGGATGTGACTCATCTCTGTCGCTGGCTGCTGTTGCTGTTGCCAATGCACTCCCCTGCCACTTCTACATGAACCTCAAATGAGTTTTTTGCCTCCGCACTTACTTGCCGTTTATGGACCTTTTCGGTATAATCGCCGGGAGCCTCGCTCTATTCGCACGCGCTTGATGATCCCGTACCGGGGCAATCGCTCATATCAATCTTCATCTTCTCAGCTTTTGTATCATCTAATTGGGTCAGTATTAAGTATTCATGGCTTTTTTATTCGTTATCTGGCTCGTTCATGCTTATAAGATCCTATTCGCGTAATTTAGCTTCTTTACAAAGTGTAAAATCTTCGATTAGATCTCGTATTGCATAATTATTAGAGATTAATTCTGCATTTGTGTATTCAACAAGCAATTTTTCTCCAACTACTTTTAGTCACACTGTTAAAACAGTCGCCAAAGATGTATAAAATATAAAATGTGGAATAATCTGATCTTCGTCATAATCTTTGACCGCGCTGTTTATCTGGATGGTGCTTTAATCTCGGAATGTTTCCATCTCGAAGATTAAAGAGTGTGTTAAGAGTTAAGCGGGACGATTCATGCATACTGAGCAACGAGAGTCTGCTGGGAGTGCACGTCAATGTCGCTGAATCTTTCGTATTTAGAACTCTCCTATACGAATGCAGACATGTATTGCTCTACTATTTCCAAGACAGTAGAAATTATCTGTACTTTCATCATGTTGCAAGAATAATAATTACTGTCAGTAGCAGTTGAATAGCCGTTATCAGTGCGGCTTGATCGTTCTCCCTCTTGCGATTTTCCCAGGGTCGCGGGAATCGGTTGACCGTGGTTTTCCGAGACGTTATCGTTGGAAATTTTAAGCGCATATTACTTAGGTTACGAGACGGTCGAGCAGACAGTCGGCGTTTCATCTCGGACGGTTAAGCAGTCGTTAAAAAAAGTGAGATGCTTCCAGCATGCTAGATACTGGAGTCTCTGAGAAAATTACTCGCATCAGAGTGCACGAGAGATTAAATAATACAGCGAATCTCATGCACAAAACTTTGACATAACTTTAAGATCGTTCGTAATCGAGAAAATAATAGGACCACACAAATGCTACAAGTGCTCCCAGTATAGTCTCGTTATTATTAACAAACTTTAAATTCAACATGTTATTAAATAAATTTAGATTTATTAGCCGAAGTAAATATGCAACAAACTTTATTGCAATATCTAATTTAAAATCCAATTTGCTTAAAACATTTTTGCAGGCGTACAGTCAGTACAGTCAGTACGACGTATATACCCATGAAACTTATTTAACGCCGATCGTAATGTAATCCCATTATTTTCGCATTAAGGCAAAAGAGTGAATTAAGAAGAAATGGAAATGTACCCGTCTCTGCATCGTCGGAGCGATTAAACGATAATTATCACCGCGTAACGGTTTGCGTCGCCGATTCGTCTTCTTCTGCAATATGTTAGACGATGACAAGGATGATGCCTTGATAGCAGTCCTAGAGAGAATGTTGCGCACGTAAGATGATTATAAATACCTCGCGGAGGTATTAAAGGGGAAAATTCATCTTATCCTTCGTGCGCCATGGAATTCGAGCCATCGCGATTATATCGGTTGTCAACAGGATAATGAGATAATGACATATACATAATTATAATAATTAATTTATCGTCGTCGTTAAGAGGGAGTCGATTATAATTGGGCGACGACTTACGGAACTCGCCTTTTCCGTCTTCGCGGGATCCTTCACGATCGGGGAAATTACCCGATTCCGGTCGCTCGTCACTTCATCGAGTGTCGTCTCACTGCGTAATTCATGAGACGTTTCTCCGCGCGACGTCTAAGCAGCTGCTTAAATGCTTCAAACGTTCGTTCAGAGGCTCTTGACTGAATTACCCGGGGTGACATAAACTCGTCTTAAGCGCGAAAGCTTAAATGGGGTGTTGAAGATGAGGAGGTCTCATCTGCGCAACGCGTGTAATGACGAATTTGCCACTAAACGGACAGAATTGGATTGGCAGAAGTGACTTACTTCTTGCGCGTGCGAACACAAAGCAGTCGTCGCGCTTGACACTAACAGCACGCGAAAATTCATATTCCAGTTAATATTATACAGAAAACCGCTTATCTATTCGTCGAAGCGATTGCGCGAGTCATCCGGCAATCTCCCTCGATTGATCGGCCGCCGACGCGTCTGTTCCACGATATACCGCGAGATTGCAAATGCGACTCATTCTCCCTGGCTCTGGCCGTCACTGAAGCATCGATACCGCAGTTCCTCATTCACGGTGTTTGCGCTTCGCGTTACGAAAACAATTAATAATCTCATCGCCCGTCTCCGCACGGCGCGCCGCTCGTGCGCGGTTCCGCGCGCGTTCCCACGTCGCCCACCTGTTCGTCGAAAGATCGAGGAAGATCGCCGCGGTCCGTCCGACCCGTCTCATGTCGGGGGGATATCGCGCGGTATTAATTATCGCTGCCGAGCGTATTGACAGCGATCGATAATTTCGCGAACGTCCCGCGGGGAGCATTCACGAGCGCATGATATAATTATTATTCGTTCGCCCCGCCGTTCTCGCCGCCGCCGCCGCCGTCGCGCCGGTAAATGGAACGGAAGGTGTTAGGCGTGGGATGAACTCGACCAGCGCGGATCGCGGGCCATGCTACGCGCTACACGATGATGATGATGGCCGTTAATCATGTGGCGCCGTGGAGCGGGATCCGCGAACGCAGTGTGCAACGATATAGGCGATGCGCGACGCGTTGCGTTCGCGACGCGACGTGTGGGCGGCCGCGGTTCGTCGCCCGCGCTCACCGCAGATTACCGCATGCGTTACGCGCGTTACACGCATCGCAAGGTACCGGTGGACACGATCGCCTCCAACGACATGCCGATGTACGCGCAATTAAACTGCTGACTGGTTTTTCAGAATGTACCGGCCGGTAAGACGTCGGCCATGACTGACTCGTTTCGCTTCCACTTTCGGAACCATCTTTCTTCTTATCTATTAATTGATACTCAAAGTCGTTCTTGAATGCGTAATCAGGTGCGATGCCTATCCTGTTTGTTGACATACTACAAGGTATCTCAGATCTCAGATCTACACAGCTAAACTAAAGAGATGAGTTCAACACGCTAAGACAAGAAACTTTTCTAGCATTTTTGGTAAAATCTCAAATATAGCATTTTCCCCAATCAAAATTTAGTAAAAATAGAATATTTTTACCAAATTCAAATATTAAAATCATGGATTCTTGTTTATTTATTTCTTTTCTATGTGTAATTCTAGTTTGAATAATGAAAAATTTAATATTCAAGTTTGAAATAGAAGTTAAAAATAGCAATATTCTATTTTTATTAAATTTCATTTAGGAATGCGTTATTTTTGAGATTTGACCAAAATGCCAAATAGAAAAGTTTCTTATTTTGGTGTACTGAATCCTGTATACATTTTGTATGCATATGTGCACATTTGAATTATAAATATGAAACACAATGTGAATATTTTCTCAATAGATCGATGAAATTAAAAACGATTAGCATAACTTTCGGGAAGCTATATATTTGTAATGTAAATATAACGGTATCGAAAAATATAACGATATGCTTCGAATCGGGGGAGCATAATTCACTTTATGCGAATATGCGGGCAGCGAGGCGTAAATCGCCCCTTGGCGCTCCCGATAAACACAATTAAGATGCTTCGGGAGTTTTATGAAATCCTTCTAATGGTAGTCTCTCGATTAATACGCTAAATTCCAGGAATAATATTCCGTTGGCCATCAAATGCAGTTAGAATTACCGGCGTGAACTCTCGAACGGTTCAGCGGTGTAACATGTGCACGTATAATGGAGAAACAAAACGCAGATTCTGCGAGCGGATGTTTGCCAACACTTACAGATTGCAACGTATTTGTTCCGTAGATGAACCTAACGCGGTTGTACACATCAATCATTCTGGCGAGACATATATGTATACGTTCTCCTTACGTGCAATATGGCATCGCGAAATGAAGGCGGCGAGATTCCCCTCTGGTCTTAAAAATGTAAAACGGAAATATTTATAGATTTTCAGAAGATATTGCCCGCACAGAGAGCAATCACATTAATGACTTGGCTTCGCGTTATTGCGTCGACAGTAAAAATAAAAATAAAAAAATACGTGGCTGCAGTGCCACGAGGTATCACGATACAAGTGCACCGTGAATACACATGCAAAGCCGCAAGTCACGCGCAAATGAAACTCACGCGTCGAAACGGAGATTCATCACCGGACGGATTGAAACCGATACAATTTTGAGTTTCGCTATGGTGAATTACCTCATCCCAATTATCCCTTTATCGCAAATAAATATTTAGCGTGTGAAAGAGAATATCGGATCGGCGTTAAATTACGGAGGCTGCAGAATTTCCCAAGGTACCGTTCGTTTCATTCCGCTTCTGCTAAAGCCGTGTGCTTTTCGCGTGCCGAGTTCCGCCCTCGCGTCCATTATCCACCGAACAATTATCAAATCACACGTCAAATCTCCGGCGGGCGGGGGCGCGCTTCGCGCCTGTAATCGTTTTACTTTTGCGGGGCCCGCCTGGCGGAGCGCGGCCGCGGGAACGGCGCCGTTTCGCCGCTCTCCGTCGGGGAATTACGTCGTTGGGAAGTGAAATGAACCGAGCACGAGATGCCCGCGAGGGATTCTCCGGCTTGATTCCCCGCTACGTCGCATCGCCACCATCGTCTTTCAATTCCGTTACCCACCGACAGGCAGGAAACATTTTTATTCCGGCGCGGCCGGCCTGCGCTGCGCTTCTGCCTCCGCGGTCACCGTCGTAGCTCCGGGCGAAGGCGCGAAGGAAAACTGCAGGCCGCTCGTGAATCTCGCTGCTCCGCGCGCGTAATTGCGTTGCACCCGCCGTAGTGAGCCCCGTTTAAAAGCCCGCCCGTCCGCGGCTTAATCGTATGGCGAACTCGTCTCCGCGCTTTGCCCAACAGTTTCGTTTACTCTGGTCTCTCACCTTGGAATCCAGTAAACTGCACCGCTCGAGTTTGCAGTTTCAGAGGAAAAGAATTTTTCGAGTACTATCGAGTAAAATTGAAAATTTATAGTTTCAAGACTGATTTTTTTAGACAATTTATTAGATACAAAAATCCAGTCCGACTGTTTGGCGCTTCTCGTATTTATTAATTTTATATCATGACAATCTTGATTTATATCGTTTATTTGCTCAAGATTAATTTTTTTCACACACATTAATTTTTGATAGCATGCTAATGAAAAAGAGATTTACATTAACAATGTTAGCCTGACTGAACGCAATAGCTCTATACACTTTTGTTTTATTTAAAACAAACATATAAATATAAAATAAAAAGTTTGAATGTTAACTCAGAGTAAAGAAAGGTTTCACAGCCATCCAATGTCTGAAAAAAAATCAATTACTTGGTTACTAGCGTTGCGAGAAACTGGAGCTCGTGGTTTACTTTCTCAAGCGCTAAACGGTCCTAAAATCTTCTTGCGGAATGTGAAATTATTCTCCGCTGCAATCTTACCCTATCTTACGGTACTTATCCGCCAGCGGTCTGGAAGGGTGGCGCACCGTGGAAAACCGTTCGCGTCACTCATCACCGTGCACGTATATACGCGAGCCGTTCGGTCGTCGTAGCTTGTTAGTCGCATGTACGTACGCATGCATGTAAGCGCGAGTTTTAGCGCTGTTCTTTAAAACGGTCGTTAAGCGACGGTTAAGAAGCTCGCTCGCCCGATCTATGAGAATCCAGGCTGTGAGAATCGAAAGTCAGTCGACCGAAACTCGAAATTTTCCGCCAGCGGCTCGCGCAGCGACAAAGAGAAGAAGCGTAAAGTACGGACATGTAGCAACCCTCGGGAGTCAGTGGTTAACCCTTTAAAACTGGAGCACTTCGCTCGCCGCGGCTTCGCTTAACTACGGCCTGGCACAATCTTTCGAACGAGCCAGCCGTGTCGAAATAATTTTCACGACGACATACATCACGACATAAATGCGTGTGCCTGCCCGACGCTTTAACACTCTTTGTTTCTAAAGGGAAACGATTTTTTTTATTTTACTGTACAACTCGTGTAATAAATCAAAGTTTTCGCTTAACAATTCTATAATCTAAAATGCATGATATATATGTATTTGGTAGTCAGATTTACAAAATGCGCCTTTTTATAAGACATTTTATAACACATTTTCAAATTATGGGTAGAAATGAAATCTTTTATCTGGCTATGAATTTATTATAGTCTTTTTATAAAACGCTAAAAAGCGACCCGCCACGTTGTCAAATGTTGCAAATCGTTGCATTAAAAGATTTCATTTCTAATTATAATCTTGACATATGTATATATCATTCGAATAAGTTTGAATAAAGTAAAACATAAAACGTCTTAATGAAGAGTTACGTTTAATTAATTTCGGTATTCACACCAGTGCAGCTCTTTACGCTCTGGTAAGCGATAATTAATTGACGGATGATTGCGCTCCGGCTTATGCAGCCGTTGAACTCTATCGATGCTGTGAGAACCACAGCTAGGGCAGACATTGTTAGAATGACGCACAAATTTCATGCCGCTGAGCGGGAATAAGAAGCGCGCGGCACGTTTTACCGAGTTTTAATCGACGTAAGCTCAGCTCGTCCGGGAAAGGACGGCGGAAAAACGGGCGGTCTCGCCGAGCGCCCAGCCGTATCTGAATGTTCTTCTTCGGGATCGTACATCATCGATCGCGCGCTCGCCTTTACGAACGATCCGCCGCGACGCAAGAACACGGTGTTTACGCCGCTGTCATCGACCGCGAAGCGGTCCAATCGCTCGCGGAAGTGGATATATTCGCGTATGAAGCGCCTTTAATTGCGGTCCCGACAACGCAAATCAATGTCAATCGTTTGCGAAACATTATTACGGAGACGAGGAGAAAAAAAGTCATTACGGGACCATTGAGAGAAGTCGTTTATATAAATCCTCGCTTACGAACAGCCGACGGCAATCGATCCGCTCGCTCGCGTGTTTAGGTTTGTTCGCCGCTTGACATCCTAATCATCGCGTATGCAAACGTGTCTATCCGTATGCAAATCATCGAACACAGAGAAACGTCGTATTTACTTTAGTCTCGTGTAAGCGGAGCGCCAACTCATTCGATTAGTTGTACTACGCGCTGTCATGTTACGTGGAGCAAGAT
>VBVR01000217.1:0-64937 GCA_011638315.1 Tetramorium parvispinum | reverse complement strand
TATATATAGAGAGAGAGAGAGAGAGAGAGAGAGAGAGAGATTTAGGTGATATTAGGGACTGATATAGCCCTACCCGCCCAATTAAAGTAACTAAGTAACATGCGCAAAATCCTCATGATATAATTTAATTAAATTTAATGCGACATAAATTAAATAAGGCAATAAAAACTGAGCGGTATAATTCATGCGAGTTGTGCCGATATTTCCTCAGAAAAATTGGTGCCGATATTTCCTCGGAAAAATTGGTACCGATCTGTGCTAGATCGCTAGATCGCTCGCGTCGACGGTGCGTATTGGTTTCGCGATGGGTGTGATTTGCGGTCGAATCATAAACGGTCTAGAAACACGTCTCACCGCAAGAAGTATGCGTGCCGCTAAATCATAGCTCGCGCCTCCATCGTACGATCATGGAGAAAGAGAGAACGAGCACGGTAATGAAGCGAGTCGCCGACACGCGGCAATCTAACGGGACAAAACAAAGAAGAGAGTGACTGAAAAGAAAGTATAAAATAGGACAACGCGCATATCACTCGAGCCTAACTAAACTCTCGGGAATTAAGGATAACGGGATGAGAGCGGGAGCGCATTTTTGTTGGGAAAGAGTATCGCGTGTTGTTCCCTTAATCATCTCCATCACGAGATACAAAATAGCAAGATATATAATGTAGACTGTGAAATTTTATATCCTCGGATATAAACTTCAAGCGGGCGATGAAGATTTCGATGTCGATATCACTTTCGATTAGTCTTCTCTGAGGAACAACAATGATAAAGATCTTGATCGTACGATCGCTCTTCCAACACGATTCTCTCTAATGAACCACGCGATGTGATGGAATCTCGAAATCCTCAGTCTTGTTGGTCGAAATTAATGACTCGCATTCGCAATACCGACAGAATTAAGCCGCGAGAATCTAATGATACGCTATCGGGCATTTCGAGTGAGTTCAGGAATTTATCGCACAGGAAGAACCGGTTCATCCCGAGATACACTGGTAAATAAATATTGCCGCGCGTACAAGTAATTATAATAGATATTGATTAATATTTGCAAAAACATGATCGTTTACACGTCATTAGCAGTGATATTTTTCTTCCCTCACGTTTTTATACAAGACTGAGAAATGTTGGCATTAATATTCTTCTTGTTAAAAAGAAAGCCTATTTCGCAGCGATAAAATATATCTCTCGATTAATATAATCAGTCCGCGTAATTAGCGTAATTACGCAAGTTTGCGTGATATTGGGGAATGATCGTCTACATTTCATACGATAAGAGTCACGGGTGAAGAAAAAGAAGCTTAACTACTCACCGGAACCGTAATCTATACTCGGCGTAGGTGGAAGGCTGCTCTCAATGGCAGCCTTGCTGAACAGATAGATCGGATTCGTGTCGGTTCCAGCCGAGTAGGAACACACACGTGCATTTGGTTCCAAGCACTCGCCTCCGCTCATGAGCAGCACCTGATGCGCCGCTACCACACCACATTCCCTCTCGATCGCCTCCATCAGCTGGCTGACACTGCACAGAAAAGTCAATTACGCATGAGCAATCGGCGAATAAAGCTTAGATGTTATAGAACAAAAATTCTTTAAATTCTTCCTCGAACTTTTCTTGGAATTTTATTTCCCGCTTTCACAATTCTTAGAATAATAAATAATTATATTGACAAATACATTAATAAATAAATAATAAGTAAAATGATTATGATAACATGTAGAAGAAATTGTAAGATAAAAGCGTTTAAATTTTCCAATACATCGTAAGTTCAAAAAAATAGTAAAAGACTTGACAAAAATATTAAGACAATTAAGATACAAATAATGTACGTATAGAAAAATATTAAATATGGAATGCCGCGATAAATAAAAATATTGAACATCCTTTCTTGAGCCTCCACGTTGAAACTGGGAAAGTCTCTTCCGCTTCAGTAAATCAAGGGCGATATCACGCCTTTGGGCGAGAAAGAAGCACTGGTCGGTTCAAAGACGGTTAGGCTGATTATGACCTGATTTCCGTGAAGAACTCGTACTGCGATCGGTAATTGCCGGACGGTGCGTTTCCATCGCCGGATGCGATGCAACCGTGAAGAAAATAACGAGGATAAAAAGACGATCGGGGCGACGTATCGCGAATGCTCTGATGCGATAGAGCGGCGATTGCCGTAATAATAACACCACGCGAGATGGATGCGCGCGCTCGCATAAGGACAATCGCGGGGGCCTCGCACGGCACGTCCTGACGTGATGGAGAATTGCCATTAATTCTTAAAACAGACGGACATGCCTTGTTTGAAGTGCAGTGGCGGGGTGCACGTGCCTCGAAAATCTGCGTACGAGTAATTAAACTGCCACCACTCTGTCAATCACGTGTACAGCTCGAGTGCACTGATGCAAAAAGCGTCGAGAGGCGATCGAAGAAAGAAAAAAAAAAGAGAGAGAGAGAGAGAGAGAGAGAAGTAAAAACTGACGTAATTACATAACGCGCGGAGCGCTGTTGCGTAATCGCGCGTAATATTGCACTCTCAAGTTTTTATCTACCGCGAGTTTTTCTTTTTCTTTCATTCTCGCCATCTAACTCCCGCAATTCCTTTTCCGTTCTTTGATCGCGTCGCCCGCGATCGATATATGCGCTCACGCTTTTACGGCGTTTAAAAAAAAAAGGGTCTTAAAGACTCGGCTCGGAATACAACGGTCATAAATGACGCTTAAAAGGAATTGGAGCGGTACGTCGGACATCGTTAACACTTTGCGCAAGGTTAAATAACGGATAAGGAGTGCTCTTACTACGGTGAACGCGGCGCATTAATTACAAGAGAGCGCGACGGTGCTCGCAATTATACGACGTTAATAAAATTGCGCGCGATTATTCCGCGGCGACGGATCGACCGCCTTTCATGGCCCGAGTCGTAAAGCGTCTTCGTGCGAGGTCGTGCGGAGCGTCTTCTCTCCGCGGAGAAGATCGACGTGCCGTTCGTTACGCAATCCGTGCTCAATTTTCTCAGCGAAAATTGAATCGGCCCGAGCCGCGTCGAGCGATTAAACACGTCAGAGTGTTAAAGATCTCTCTCTCGAGTTTGCGAGCTAGCGCGGCGTCGATCGAAAGCGCCTCGCGCGTCTGGCATGAGAAAACATACCGAGCGCGGTATTATCGCCCAGTCACTCGTTGCTACAGCTGACTACGAGCACGTTCAACCGCGCGCCTCGCCGCGTCCCGAGACTGCGTGTCGTCGATGGTTACGCACGTCACGTCACGGCGCGGCGCGGCTCGTATTTCACTCGTGCACGCGACGACGCTCGAAGTAGCTTCTTCGCGAGTTGAGTTATCATGTCGAAATTTGAAAACGAGGACGCATAGACTAAAAACCCCGGTCATTTCGCTTAAAACCCCGGACGTTTACGAAGATGTGTTTCATATAATATATACATACACATGTGCGGTATCAAATCAAAACTCGTTTATTCCACTTTTGCTATTTTGTAGGAAATTAAAAGGAAACATTTTTTTATTTAGTTTCGCAACTTCAAAAGTTTTACCGATCCTCTGGAACCTTGAAGTGCAAAATACTAAGATTATTAAATATAACACCTAAAAACTTTCGGAGTTACGAAACCAAATAACAAAATTTTTCTTTTAATTTCCCATAAAATAGCAAAAGTGGAATAAACGAGTTTTGATTTGATATCTCACATATATAATGTACGTAATACACACATTTATTTTATTGCGCAATCATAAGTAAAAAGAGATATCCACAACCGTGTCCACCTCTTTTTATCCGATTATCACTGATGTTTACTCTATTAAATTTAAAAAGCATATTTTGAAAACATTTTTGCCTTTTATATTTCTCCGGACGCTCATAATTATTCCAGACATCTTACAAAAAGAGGACAGTGTCCGAGGAAAAGAGGACGACAATCCTATTCGCGAGTGAAGAGGACGAGAAAAAGAGGAGAAGAGAGGCTCCTTCTTTTATTTAAATCAGCGGTTATGCATTTATTTGCGCGTTAATAGGCGTTCAGTGATTCTGGATGACGTGCACCGACTCGTTGAAGATCGTCCAAACTCGAAAGAGCGCGATATTTTTAGTCTTTCAACTTTCAAAGTCACCCTTCTCGGAAATGAGGTCTCGTTTGAAAAAAAATTTCTCCCGAGAAAGAGAAGACACGTGTGATTGATTAAACGACCGTCGGCAAATGCACTGTCGCTGCAAAGGTGATGGAGAATATTACCATATTTCAATTATACGACGCAAGTGCGTCGAAATAATTTCAAGTGGCTGAACAGAGCTTCCGATGTTTACGATGATTGGCGATACGACCGTATGTATTTTACATGAATTTTCGCGCGAGATGTTTATATCGAAAGAATAATAAAACCGAGTAATGCTTCCCACCGACTTGCGCTGAGTGCGAAGTTGGCTCGCGTGATTTTCATTCGTGTGATGCGCAGATAGGCCTTATCAACTAACGTAAACAAAGCGAAGGTAACCAGGCGGAGATACCAGGTATATACCAGGTATATATACGCGGTAGCCAGCGTTTTTGCAGATGCCACTGTTGTTAGAAATCCTCTGGCTCAGCGTTTAATTGCGACGCTATGACTAGGATACGCGTATTTACTTGTTGTTCTAACTTGAGAACCGCGAGCGGCAACCGCGATCGCTAAACCGACGCAGAGAATAAAAGCAAATCGAGGCGGGGGCACAGTCGCGAATTGACACAGATCGTTAATTGCCGGCGACGAACGGGGCCGATGACCGTCTCCACGATTGCTGTCTTAATTTTACGGCATCCGGGAAACGAGCAAAGAGAGAGGAATCGTGTAGAGTTGCCAAATCCAAAAGTTTAAAGTACAGGATATTCCCTCTTTAACAATAAAACAACCGAACACAACCGAAGAGAAATAATAATAATCATAACACTGGATTAAATACAAGATTTGAAGAAATTATTTACAATAATATTTTCCCCAACAGTTTTAACAAGAAGAAACAAGATTTGATTGAATAAAATAATAAAGTGTTATTGTTTAAATATACAATATATTTTATTATTAAAAACAAAATTAAATTGACAGATGAATAGGAATAAAGAAACATTGTTAAAATTCAAATTCTCCTTTCATTGAGGTTAATAACTTAGAAACTGGACGTGTAAACCTGACAATCCGGGTAAAAACCGGACAATTGGCAACCCTAGGATCGTGGCACGAAGCGAAACGCGCCAAAGTACGGATTATTATAATAAATAATAATCCGAAAGTAATGAGACGCGCCAATTCACAGAGCTTACAGAGGCTGCATTGTGCTCCGATTGCGCAACCGCCCTCCTCCATCGTCAAACGTCGTCGGTCATTTTTTACTCAATTGACACTCTGACGTCACGCGTCACTCGAATACGAAGAGAGCCTCGCCGTAATCCGCTGTCCTTCCCTTAGAACGCTGCGCATTAAGAGCTTGGCCGGGGGTCGTTATTCGGCACGCGTAAACGTTGGGCACAATGGCAGAACGCGGGGCCGTGCACGAGCCAAATGATATATTTTCAGTGCGCGCGTCAGAGCCGCGCGTTTCGCCCGTGTTTCTCAAAAGCGCAATAATCATCACCGCGACTAGAGAGACGTAGGAAAACGAGCTACCGCGCGGCATTCGTCGCGTCGCTGCGACATCTCCATCCATAAGGCGACCGAAGGTCGTTTATCATACTGTAAACCGATGCGTAGAAATTATAATTTCCCCCCCGCTCGCGGCGTCGATCCTCATCAACGTGGACAAATGATCGTAATAAATGGAATAGGCTTCTTTTTACCGAGAGGACAGTTCCCCGACAGTTCTCTGTTAAAAATTAACGTAAGTGATCGTCATCAATTAGTTACCGTCCAAGTATCAATGAGTAATTGTATATCATACAATGCGGACTTTAACTTTTTAACCATAGCGCATATTAAAAAGTATCTCTAAAATTATCGGGACAAGAATGGAAAAGAGCACGATAATGCATGCGTTAATATAAATTCTTTATATACCTTCCGTATTAATTTGCATAAAATAATTTTTATAATTAATTAGGTAAGAAGCTTTGACTGATTAAAATTTCAGTTGCTTTTATCCCTGCGAAAGCCTCGATTCTTGCTGGATATGCGTGTATAATATAGTACTTTACAAATTGGGATTATTATTTCAATAGTAAATCTTCCGATATTATAGTATTGCGAAAATATTGTCCGGAGTTTTACCTTTATCAAATATCAAAGATCCGGCGTTATATATATTTCAACAAACTGTAGAATGTCGTGCAGAATGATTGTTGCAATTTCAACAGGGAATAGTTCTCTTAATAATTAAAGCAGAGTGAGGAAAAAGAGGGAGGATGTAACGTGAGATTCAACTTTCTATGACATTACTTTTTTTCACAAGAGCAAAAATGTTGCGATATATAATTGCACTTTTTCTTTAAACATAGCCAAGTGGTTTTTCTGCATTAATCGATTTTTCTTGACATTCTATTATATAAATATTAAGACGAGGTCATTAAAGAGAGAACATTTTAATATTTCATATCAGAAAGCGTATCAGGATAAAATATGAAATATCTCGCAAGATATTCGCTCTCCGAGATAATCTTTCCTCAACAGCAACATTTATGTTACAGAACGAGGGGAGAAATTCTGGAACAAAAATATACACATGCTTTAATTTAAAAGAAAGCAGTCTTGCAGATTGTACGCGCGTCATCGCGTTTCTCTATCGTTAGAAGATTTATTAGCGAGAGACGTCTCTTCGAATTGCCGGCGTTTTTATTCGCGATCAAATGATTAGAGAGAAGACGGGTCCGCTCGACCGAAGACTCGGAGTATCGAAAGAGCGGCGCTCGTTTGCATCATGTGCGCGTGTCGTCAGCTTGGCCGAGTTTGCCGTCGGGTCAAACTCGTGCGCGCCACGAGCCAACCCACACCCACGTGCGTCGCGCTGCGCCGCGTCGCGTCGATTTCGTCGTGCCTTATTTTCGGCGCGAGTTCGCACGACGCGGAAGAGAACGTTCCCGTCGTTGCGCGATTTTCCCGAAGGATCTCTCCTCGCGGCACGAACCGCACGACGCGAGCTCCGCGCGTCCCTCTCGCCCACGTTCCGTCGCGCGGAGGCGGCACACTTTTGCAATTCGCTAGCCTTCGGCGAATATCCTTGGATATTCCGCACGCGGCTCGTCGATTCGCGGCCTATTAGAGGCTCGCTAAACGCCGCGCGAGTATTATTTATTTCATTGCCGTTGGTGGTACGCAAGCGGAGATGATTATTGCTTCTTACATAATTCGAGTAAACGTTTGATAGAGAAGAAGGAAACAAATTGTTAATTATTAATTGAGAATTGGGATTATAAGTTTTGTTATTGTTATCTTTCTGAACGCACGCGCGCGTGATTATGCTATCAATTTTATTATTGGAGCTTTATTAGTCCTTTGCCTATTTCTCCCGATGTAGACCAACTTTAATCTTGGTTTAACTTACTTTCTATCTTTCTCTAATTTCTAAGAATTGGACAAAGATACAAGATTAAACCGAGATTAAAGTAAATCCACATTGATAGAAATGAACACTCGCTAAGCAAATGTTTAACCATCACTTACCTTTGTAGTGCCAGCTTGATGTCGAAAGTGATGGTGGTGCCGGTATCAACGTGAAAGATGTAGAGCATGTTGCCGGTCTGGTGGACAAACGTCTTATGGCGACAAGAGTAGAAAGAGCTGTCGGGACAGCTCTCAGGTAGTCAACGTAAATTCGTCACGGTCTCCCCTCTCCACCGTCGGCCCTTTCGGCATCGGCCCTCGGCTCGGACGATTTCCCTTTAGTCAGCTCGATCGGGGCCGTACCCCACGTTCTCGATCGTGCGCGAGGACGGCCCCCTCGAGACTATGCCGCATCGATCAACGCGATCCTCGCCGTCGGTCTCGAGACAGGGCTCCTGAGAATCGCGCCGCGTTGCAAAGGATCATCCAGATACCTCTCTCTCTCGCTCTCTCTCTCTCTCTCGCGCGCGCACGAGAGAGGGATCCCCCGAGTCCTCGATGAAAAGAGAAACTCGAGTCGTCAACGGTCTCGTCTCCTTTGTTCCTCGGCGCGGGGAAAGTCACTCGAGGGCGTCGAGAAGGACGTCGTCTGCCTCTCCTCTCTCTTGTTATCTTACGTCACACTCTCCCTCGACCCTCGCGAGCGTCCAGGACTGACCGGTCACGGGGAGATCCACGCACTCGACGTCGGAACTTTCCGCTCGCGGCACTCTCGAGGATCTCGACCGTCGCGCTCACCACCGCCTCGTTTCCCTCCCGCGAAGCGTCCGATCGCTCGGTAAATCGATTCAGTTCCCACAGCGTCCTCGATGCGTCGCGGCTACGTCAGGCTCGACGAAGATCCGTCCGGCGACTACGAAGTGTCGGCGATCGATTCGACGAAGGGGGGCTCCTGAGTCCTCCAACGACGTAGAGGCGACGTCTCGCTTATCAAGGATCTCGCGCGAGAACCGCTGACAACGGCGTCAGTCGTGCGTACGGCCGTCGCGCGTCGGGATCAGCTGCTCAGCAAAACAAAGCACTCGCGCGCCGCGTTACGCCACCGCGTCCGCCGCCGCCGCGCTCTCTCGCTCGCTCGCCTCTCGCGTCGGGCGACCCCGCCGTTCATCGGCGACGGTCCGCGTCGGTTTGTCACCGCTACTTTGCCTCACCCGGGGAGAATATCCGCGGCTCGACTCGCGTCGACGGCGTCGTTGTCGTCGAGATCCGTTCTCGGAGGCCGGACGAGGGGGGGAGACAGAGAACACCGCACCAACACGCGCGCGGACACAATACAAACAATGCTGCGCCGTACGCTGTCAGTCTATGCGCAGAGACGGTCGCGCCGAACAAAGAGACTCGGACTTTCCCCGCTTGCTTTTCCACGACGACGAACAGTCAGGGGACGTTTCCTCGGCGTCGGTGCGGAGCTTCGCCACGGCTGGCTTGGACTTCGGCCGAGAAGTGCGTCGGTCGGGGATCTCTCGCGCTGGATATAATTGGAATGGAAGGGAAAAGGGGGAGGGGGACGACGGGCGGACCTGCTCCGCACTGTCCCGTTCTACGTGTCGTACTGACGCAGAGCGTCGCCAGCTGTTTACTGGCTGCCGCCTGCCGCCGCTGCCGTCGCCGCCGACGAGCACGGCGGACAGAACGACCGCGCTGGTGGGGGAAGCGACTCCAGTCGCCGCCGTCGCGCGACCCGCGGCGCTGGCGTCGCCCCCGCCAGGGACGTGCGCGAATCCCAGGCGCCTGAGGTTTAGCACGTCTTAAAGTTTGTGTTTTGTGGATCGATTTGGGCTCGGAGCAAACTCTCCGATCGAATCGGCGATTTATTCAGCCGGCAAAACCGCCCGCGAAACTTGGAAATTGTATAATCTGTTGCTGTTAACCTAAACCTTCCTGCAAACAAAAATTAATTAATTATTCCGTCCACGTTGACGAAATACCGTAGGCGCCGTTTGACACATTAATCAAGTTTGTCAAAGTCAATTTTAATTTAATTAGAATTTGGCCAAAGTCCTACTGGCGACAATAATGAAAAGTATATATGTATAATTGGAATTGTTATCTTTAATTACGAAAGAGGTAAGAATATTATAATCTAAAAATAATAATAATAAAAAAAATTCCACAATAAAAATAAACGAAGATTCGGAGCGGAATGAAATCTGCGGAAGTTTAGAAAATGATTTTTTTCGGAAATGTTATCGTAACGGAATCGCAATCCCTCTCTCACGCTTCGATTCCAATTAATCGTACAATAATAATAATATTTGTTAAACGCATCTAACGTTGAACGGGACCGTTAAATACGTCACTTAAGCTAAACCGTTATGAGGCGCCCGCTTAAATACACCAAGATGATTTACATGCAGCGCGAGACCCAACGTTAAACGTCGGCCCTGCAAATCGGCGATCACGCTCGTGACGTCAGCGAGCGCATGCGTCGTTCCCCGGTTGTGAGAATTACATCTGACCTAGTGCATCGCGATGGTAGCTAATTAAACAGCGGATTTGGACAGTAAATATATATTTTTTTCATATCATCATACACGTAGAATTGGTATCAGATAATCGAAGTTATTATGAATAACCTGAAATAATTTAATCGAGTGAATCACGCTCGTCGCGCACGATCCACGGACACTTGACTCCGCGGCGCTTTAAGGTGACTAAAAAAACGCGCAATTCCACGTTGTTACGCGTGTCGCAACATTTCGTCTTGAAAATAAAGCATCGAGCATCTCTCAGATCGTAAACAATACGCAGTCGAACTTATCTGACGTCACAAAAGATTCCAAAATAGATTTTAAAATCCATAGATAAAGCCCTTATTTTTGTATTTTCTCCACATCCATCTGCGCATTATTTTTATGCTTCTTCCCTCCATAAAAATACGACGGAACTATCTTCAAGCCGCTTCGATCATTAGCGGCCGATTTGTTTCGGATAAATATTCTACTCTCCTCCGCGGTTCTCATTCACGGCAAGCGCAAAGCTTCATTAAGAAAAAGAGCCTGTATCGCGAGTCTAAATCTAAATAAGATTTTATCGTAAAAAGTAATATCGTTCCGTTCGGGTTTCCCGTAATATCAAAGTCGCGTAGCAACGCCACTCGAACCGACGGTGCTGCTACAGCTGTTCGATCCTCCCGTCGCGCTTGCGCGACCTCGGATGATGCGTGCCTCTTCCTCGCCGCGCGCGTGCAACGCTCGCCCGACAACAAAGCCGTATTCCGAGGCGCGCGCGATGAATGGGAGGCGCCGATGCGGAGAGACGCCGAGAGTTTCGAGCGAGCTCGACCACGCAGCGCGGCGAGTCCGCGTCATGTTTGTTTACCCTCCGCCACGCGATCGATATCCGCACTTCCTGTATCCGCTCTCCGCTAGAAAATGCCCTCTTCCTCTCTTCCTCCGCTTTCCTCCGTCGCGCGAACTCGCGTTGGCGCAGAGATTACGGGACTCGGGGAGGAAACATACCTCCGATCCGAGAATATCGTTAAACCTCCGAAAATAACGCGACAGCCGAACTCGCGCGAGCTCGCGATCGCTCGTGCGATCGCGCGAGGTTCGACGACACCTCCGTGCCCGGAGGTGAGATCGCCCGGCGATGCCGTAAGCGAGAAAAGACGAGCGAGAGAGCGAATTTAGCGACGCGTCTCCGCGCGTGCGAGCGGGCAAAAGGCGTAGATACGGTATGCGTATCTACTACGGTGATGAGCCTATATTAGGAGGACAATCCTTTATTTAAACATTACACAAAATGTACGAAGGTGATAAAGAATGAAATATAGGACATTTTATACTTTTCAGAAATAAAGGTCATAAGTGAGTTTTCAAGAAGAAAATAAATCTAAAGGACACAGACCTAAAATAACACCCCAAAAATGTATTTTACGTTCAAATTTTACTTTTTCCTATAATCTCATATTCTAAGCTTACCGTTTTACAGCAAAAACATATTACTCTTTCAGTAAAGTGGAAAATACTTCTTTCTCTTTTATAAATACTCTTGTTTATACTAGTTTTCTCTTCATTTCAGAGGAATCCTTTTGAGGATATAAGAGTAAAATCCTCTAAGATTTAGAGGATTCCACGTATATCAAAATTATTTTTTTTTTTGGGTGAAATAAATTTTAGGTCTGTGCCCTTTAGGTTTATTTTTTCTTGAAAACTCACTTATATCCTTTATTTCTGAAAAGCCCTACAAAATGTCTTATATTTCAGTCTTTATCGCCTTTATATATTTTGTATAATATTTAAATAAAGATGTGTTTCTTTTTTTACAAATACATAATTGTTTTAGTTTAAAAAAATTTTACTTTTTTTCATATACCTAAATATATTTCAGGAAAGAAATAGTAAGGATAATTTGCATTGCACCTGTTTGTGGAAGAAGGGTGGTGATGTCCTTTATTTTTCTCAAAGAGAGAGAGTAATATGTAGATATACGAGAAACGTAACGCAGAACGAGGTATAATACTTTCGATCTGTCGGCGACGCCGAACGACGTAGTAAGCGTCGAGAAACGGGTGGGTTTGCGCGCTTTTTTCTATATTTTATGTTTACGATAAGAGAAATGTCGCGCCTATCGCTCCATTTAGCGCGCTTTTGGGTCAAGTTATCACGAATTAGACCTAACGCGCCAATTCCTGTTTTTTTTTCTTTTTATCTCGAGCTGCGTAAAGTCCAACTTGTACAAAACCCGAGCAAAATCACCTACCGCGAAGGTCCTCTCTTTTTTTTCTTTAAGGTGCGAGTCAAGGACGATCGAGAGTAAAAGTGAGATATCTCGTTATGCGCCGATCCGACAGAATTCGGGGCCTCGCGACGCACTTGGCGAGCCGCGCGTGTCGCGGACGACTCCGCGGATAATTAGAATACAATGAAAATGCCTAGACACATTGAATTTTAATTCGAATGCGTAAGCGCGGCTTACTGCGCCGCGAAATAGCTCCGACGCAGTAAAGGCCGTTCTTGGCGTCGTAATTGCACGTGCGCGTGGCAGTTGATAAGGATGTCGAGCTCGTGCTAAATGTGACGTACCGGGGGAGCTCTAAGTACGTAATAATGCGCAATCACACGCGTCGCAGACGGGAGAAAGAGAGAGCGATTTCTTTGCGGATGAAATAAGCTCTCGTCTCTCGTGAAAGCAGGATGTATTCTAAAAAAAAAAAACACGCAAAAGTGTGCTTTATCAATTCACGGACTCACGATGCTATCGTGGACTTTTGCGAGTATCTGTTGGAATATTTTCGCGCGAGATTCAGTAGACACAAAGACGCGTAGAATCTCAAATGTGTCAATGATTCAATGTCCAGTGATGCAATATTGCGCGCGACAAGAGTCGCCGATACTTAACATTCTGATAAAGTAGTGAGTCAGACGCAGGTACACTCACACCGTCGTCTTTCGCCGTGTCGCCGATCGGCAAGGCGGCGCGCGAGGTCGTATATTGTTAAATTTTCCAGCACGCGTGTCATCCGTTATCTTATTGGTTTTTACGTCAGAGCAGAGGTAGGCGCGTCCGTGGCAAAACCGCGAAATTAATTTAGCGGTGAAATGAATTAAGTGTGAAAATCGGTCCCCCGGAGGCCGTACCGATTGCAATCAATTCGCCCTTGGACGCGATCGCGAGGTCGTCGCTGATCGTCCAATGATTCTTTTCCCCTCATAAGAGTGTATTCGCGGAAGCGAAGCTTTGCCGCACTCTGATGGATTTTAGCAAATCCCTAAAATAAAAAGATTGGGGAAATATTAAAGTTTAATCCGCTTGGCATATCTGATGGCTCGCCCACGTGTCTTTCTACATCCGTGATACACTCGAATTCATTTCCTTAGTTTCGCCTTCCAGGCTTGGAAAAGGTGCATTTAATTGACGTATGCTCTCACGACTCTCATGAAACGCAAGAAAGAAATCGGCGTAGTTTCATCATGCCCGATGAATCCCCGCGATCGCACAACTGATAATGCTCCGGAAATTCTCTTGACACGCATCTAATAAATTTTAACGTTTCTGATGCAATCAAACACCCAATTTCCAAGATATCTAGATGAGATATATAGATCGATAAAAGAGATATGTGCAATATTTCTCGAAACGCAATAACGAAAGTTTACACACATATAGTAATAAAAAGAAAGAAAGAAAGTGACTGTTCCAAGAAAAAATCAAGAGTCAGACTTTAAAGACGTTTAGTCATAGTTAAACTTAAACAATGGTTTGAGAAGAATTGATAAAGCTCTAATAATAAAATTGATAGCATAATCACGTACGCGTGCGTTCAGAAGGATAAGAATAACATAATTTATAACCCCAATTAATAATTAATAATTAACGGTCTGTTTCCTTTTACATTTCTTTTCTGTTCGATTACAAATTAGAAAACTCACAACTTTTAATCTGTTAATATTCCTACACTTATCTTTTCTTGCATCTTTAAAACGTAAACATTTGATGAAATGTTTTTCTGTCTGATGACGCATTTTCATTCAGGTAACTGCGACGTTTTTGTATATGTAGTTATCTTATGTACGTAATTATCTTTATTTTTTTAATGTATTCTTAAGAAAGTGTGCTCAGATTGTGGCACACTTCTCGCAACGGGAAATTCTCCGAAGTCACTCGAATTCTCGGAAGGCGCGTGAACAAGTTCTTTCCTGTCCGAACCTGCGTTGAGCAGGTAGCAAGTTTGTTTACGTAGCGTGTTACTTCAAATTAAAATGTGTAAAAGCAAAATAATGTAACACTTTATATCTTTTTTAAAAATGTTCTTATTATTTGATATAACATAGCTTCCAAGTACATTTGATTACTTTTCTTAAGACAATAGTAGAAGAAATAATAATTTTCGTGTCAAAGATATACAACTGAGAGATTTTCTATTCGGGCTGAAAAAAATGTAGAACAAAGGTGAAAAAATAATAATTCTGAGCACATAATACCGCCATTCAAATTCGGATCCGGATTAGTGGATAATAGTAATGGTGGGAGAAAAATACAAATATCCGAGGACGCGTTTTGTTTTGCGATCGTAAAAACAGTCGAAGACAAGGAAATCCGAGCGCGCGCGTTGAGAACTCACACGATTAATTCGCTCGGCGAGAGAAAGGACTATCGAGAGTAACGGCGCGGCAACGTTTCTACGTCTCTCCGCGTTCTGCAGTTAGAAATGAAAGCAGCTCTTGGGAACGGTCCGATGCGATCGCGATAGACAGACAACGAGATTTCCTTTAGCTCTATCTTCTTCCCTCCCTCTCCCGGCGGACGAAGGTCTCGCAGTTCGGCTCTCTCGGTTCAGCTGTGCGCGCGAGTCGCCGTCGCCGGAGAGACATGCGGGAGGTGCGTGGACAGAGCGAGGTCAGCTCACGCACGTGCACATCGTGCGTGGCGCTCATATTATATATGTATGCTCTCAACCCGTTTGATCATTGGCGTACGCGTTGCGTCGCGTCTTCGGAAGAGAGAACCAAGTCCGAAGTATGCGGTTTCTCGGATTCGTGACTATCTTGAGAGAACGTGAACAAAATTTCAAATGACCGAACATTAAAATCAAACAATAGTTGCCTGACAGATGTGCGATAATTCGTTTTCGATTTTATCGCGCGTAACGCGATAGTCTGCGATCTGATATTCCAGCAGACCAGCAGGAGATCCAAGAATCTAAAAGTCGAAACGCGGTCGGTTTCTCTGCCGCTGTAGCTATTATACATGCAAACGCAAGTTTATCGTATCGCTGAATTTTCACATATTTTGATACAAAATGGGATACGTGTTTGTTACTTTGTACGCTCTAGGCTAAAAATGGGTTTGGTAAAAAGTCGATGAGCGGTCGCCTCGCGTGGCGTTTCCTCGAGACGAGATACCGACGCGATCGATATCGCGGTTAATGACCCAGAAAATGTCGGATTATTTTACAATGCAGGCGCTGTTATACGAACGCGGAACGACACGAGAGTCGATAGATAATGTCTTTATTATCCGTGATGATGCGATCGCGGAGGAAGAACAACCGAGCTGCGCCGCGCCTTGACCGCATTAACATTTATCATAAATACATCGCTTTCTTATATCAGCCTTTCTGCCCCATTTTTCTTCTACGCCTCCGTTACGCCATTGCCTTCGTAGAGTTATGAGCGAAATCCTATTCTTGTTTGGGTTATCGGCCGGGCCTTTTATCGTTCGTCCGTAGTGTGCGGCAACTCTTTTCACAACGATCGCACAGCACGGCGGGAAAAGAATCCGGGCAGACGGCAGATAAGAAGCGTCGCATATACGTAATGCGCGCGGCGAGTACATTGCGCTTGATCACATTTCTCCGAATCGCGATTACGGTTTGATAAGACCCGAATTGCGTTCCTAGACGACATCACGGATAAATATTTGAGAAGCGGCGCGAACAGTTGCGATAATTATCTTGGGTGACCTAAATTCTTAAATCGTATGCGCATTTAAGATAGGATTGCCATATCAAAATTTCAAAAACAAGGACGCATAAACTAAAAACCCCGGAGATTTCGGATGTGTGAAGTTGACCAAGTATTTAAAAAATAGTTCTGTTTTCAGTTCCGGATAATTTAAAACAATATGAAGAGTTCTCGATTGTTTTTAAAAAGAGTTCCGGTGATTTAGGTAATGAAAACGAAATTAGACAAATGGAGAGTTCAAGCGAAGTTCACGATTTTTTTTACTTAAAAAAAATAGTTCTGAACAAAAATAGTTCGCTTAAAACTCCGACATTTCGCTTAAAACTCCGGACGCTTGTGAAAATGTGTTCATTTACATATATATACATATATATGAACAGAATAAAGAATACAAAAAAAGGAAAGGAAAAAAAGGATACAAAGAAAGGAACTCAAACGAAATTCAAATTCGAGTAAGCTCTCCTTGTCGGTTGCGCGTACCTGCTATTCCCAGAAATGCACAGTTTCCGTTTGTTAAATACAATTCAGTCGAATATAAATAGCAATTGATTATTTCTGTACAAATTATTTATGTTTTTAGGAGATAATTTCTGAAATCAATCAAAAAGTTTGAAACGATTGGAATTTGAAACAATGAAAAACGACAATAACGATCTGCAGTTTATTTGAGTCAGCTGCAGACTCTAATGAATCCTAGATCGTGTCTGCGTATACGAGACTCGGTAAACGAACATCGCCTAAAATTAGAAGCCCATGTTGCGTAGGCGCTTTAACTAAAGCGATGTCGTAAGTTAAGGACGCGTCGATCGGAGCCTATTTCCTCTAGCAGTATCTCGTCGCACCCGTTGCATTCATTAACAACTCGATAATGACGGTAGCACCTGTGCTTCTTGTTTAAAATTAGAGTAAATTGCATTTTGACATTATCACCTGCTCGCCGCGCATACGTCATGATAAAGCGGCCGACCTGTCGAACGACTGATTTCCCGAATCGCAAACATGAAGTTGTGAATTCCACTCGGTGCTAACTTCTTTGTCAGTTCGGCTTACAAACTAAATATAAAGGTAGAGACCATTTTTCACATCATCCATCTAGAAATTTTAGGAGTGTGGTCGGTATTGTCTCCTAGAAACGTTTCAGACTAGAAATAACTATTAATTATTCATGTCCACAATTCACAGTTCAAAAGAAAAATGTGCTCTTCGAGCAACAGGTATACGATTGACAGAAAATTTACCTGAATTAGTTCGTGCGCGTTATTCTTTCGTTCGACTCAGCTCTTTAAACCAAACCAAACTCTATCGGGAACCCTTGATACACCTGACCTACCGCTTAGGTTCTAATGACCTGCCGTTTCTCCATGAATGAGTCCTTTTCAATAGCCGGCCGGTGTTAAAGAAAAATATCAGTACTTCCTGATAACGTTCGCAGTCCATATTGCGGCTATTCGTTAAAATACTTTTCGCTCGACAATCAGCCGCGTTTCGCCTGACACTCGCTAACTCGGATGACGTTGACACCGGTAATAGACGGTGCGTATTACAGACGCAGTCTAGCTCGATGGTGACGCAACAGCACGATCGCGCAAAAAGCGGTAGCATGTGCTCGCGAAGGATGCGCCGCGGACTTACTTTCAATTTTGCCGTGCCGATCCTCGTGACTGGCTCGATTTTAACTAGCGCGGAAAACATGTTTCCGCTTTTAAAGCCGCTCCCTGAGACGTCTCAACGTGCTGGTCATGTGCGCAACGAATTTCTCGTAATGCTCCGGAAGTTATCGCCATTCGGTTGCCTCTCAACCGAGAAAGATTGCATCCTACCGTAAGCGTATTTTTAATTTCCAGAACGTGTCGATAACATAATGACGTTGATATTGAAAAACATCACCTTAAAGTCACGACGATCTGTTTACGAACCGAGACTGACTTCGCGAACTACGCAGATCCGAAGTTCCCGGTTTGTCGGTTTGTAAACAGTGCGCCGTGTATGCACGAGAAAACATTTACTTTAACGAACATGATTAGCATACTCCGCTTGTTTACCGCGTAAATCACCATTCGATCCCGTTGCGATTTTCACCCGTGCTTCGAAAAGAAAGCATACGTGTGCGTTGTATGTACATGTGGGAATAATGGAAAGTACCACCCTGCGCGTATACTTTAGATCGTTTGGTTACACGATAAATCGTCATTTGACCGCGGCAAGTAAGCCGTCGATCTTGTTTGCGTTCTTTTGCTTCTGCGCCGCGGATGACAACCATCCGGCGGGCATAGCGAAGTGATATCAATTACCAGAGCCGTTTATCTGTTATGATACAAGTTTATTGAATCACTGCTTGCGCAAATTAACAATGGCAATGGGCCAGGTTCCTCTGTGTCGCATATTTTTCCAAAGTACCAAAATTTCTTCCACGTTCCACGTTTCATTTTAAATATTCGCATAGGTTTTTTTTCTCCAATATGACGATGATATGGCAATAATAATAATGATGATGATGATGACAATAATAATCCAAATAATTAATAATAATATAATAGTAATAATGATAATAATAATATACAATAATAACGGGATATGCGCGCTAATTGCGATAATAGTCAAGAGATATAACAAGTAAAATATACATATGCTCTTATACGTACGTAATCATAATATATACATATTATGATATCGCATTGTAAATCGCGGAACCAATTTCCCTATTCGATAAATAAAATATGAATCGCGTAAATTTCCTTTGATTAAGTGATATGGCTTGTTCGGTGACAAAAAATTACCTCTGCCTCTCGCCCACTTGTCTTTTCCCGACTGCCCTCTTGTTCCCGATGGATATTTTCCCCCAACATTATTCACAATATCAAATCTCTTCTACTTTCTCTTCGGTAATTAACTAATAAATTTTATATGTATTTATAATAGCAATATATATATATATGTATATATATTGCTATTATGTATATATACATATATATATATATACAATGCATGACCCGCAACGGCAAATGTGCGTAATAGGTATAGTATTGTATCTATGCGAATGCACCTTTTGTGACAGAAAAGCCGTCGGTCCTTCTTTTAAGCTGGAACATTCAACTTGTTTCGTGCCTGCGCATCCTTCTTCCGGTTCTTTCTTCCTACGTGACCCATCTCAAGGATACTCGCATTCGTCTTTAGGTACGCTGGCTTTACGTTTGACATTTCGATACTTCTCTTAGCTTAGAATATCTCCTCTCTTATTATAGAATATAATATTCTATAAATTCTTTAATATTGAAACAACACCATCACATTACTGTCAGGCACAAACGTGTATCGCAAGACATATGCCAGACGTAAAGCCAATTACGAATCTAATACTCCTGTAAACAGCTTGTCCGGCGAAACGACAGACAAGAATAATTTCTCTCGTGCTCTTCGTAACTTCAACGGACAGCGAAGTTGAAAAACGTCGTCCCGCTGCATCTCGATCGAATACTTTAACTTCGAGTCACGCGCGCTCGCGCTTTTGAAGCAAGATTTTCGGATTCGGAGCATCGTTTGAATGCACGTGTCGCCGATGAAATTTACCCTCGCGGAAGTACACTGGCTACGTCATTGGCACTGTCAAAGCAGAGAAGCTTAGTTTCGCTATGAACAAGAGTGAGATCTTTCGAGTTGAAAGACGATCTCGCTTTCCGGCCAACTTGCATCCGAGAGCGCGCGAGAACGTTATCGCGTAGTTGTGAACAAAGTCTGCAATCGCAATCGACGTTTTATACGGATTATTTACAAATTTACCTAGAGATATACAAGCTATGCCCTCGAGGCTAGAAAAATACGGTCGCTCGAGCGCAGGAAGGCCGATCGCCGATCCGTCGCGGAGTGGGAAGAGATAACGCTCGCGATTTGTGCGTTTTCGCGAAATATGAGATAAACGCATCCGGCGAACCGCGGCCGATATCGCAGATTAAAGAGCGTTTGATACTAGTTTTACGTCTCGGGATAATAGTCACGGGTCTTCCTTCCGCGAGACGTCCGCGAGATATCATCGAAAGTCCACGTTTTAATCTGCTTCTAATTTCGACACTCGACGGACGCTCGCCGATAAGAATCCCCGGCTGTTTATATGTACAGAGATTGCGATTTTGCGTCTCGATGAGCGTTGTTATCGCGATCGCGTGCGACGCGATTGTTACGCGTTGATATGAGTCATCCGTGTTTTCAGCGCTAATGTTTTTCTTAGACGCAGAATGTAAACCGTTTCAGGGAAAACAACGTCGACTGTTCGCGTCGACGAACAACAACGCGCGCGTCAACCTTCGATCTCTCACCGAAAGCTAATTCGTAGCGGAAACCGTTCTCTCAACTTGCGCGTGATTTGCATCCGGAGAACCATTGACATATTTCACTATCGGGGAACGCCGTAAATCTTATAGACGAAAGACGATAGTTCAATGAACTCGAATCTCGACCTTCGACGATATTCAACGACAGTAATTGTAACCACATTGAAAAAAAATTCTGGTTTAAAACGGAGGAATCAGAAAAATCGTGTAGGTGTTCAATCAAATATTCTGGTTATTATAAGTTTTAAAGTATTGAGTTCTATTATAATAACTAGAATTCTATTATAATAATCAGAATATTTGATTACACCTACAAGATTTTCTGATTCGTCCGTTTTTAACCAGAATTTTTTTCAGTGTATAATCCCGCGGGGTTCGTAAAACGTTCGAAGACTATAAGAACTTTCTATGTGTCTCTTCTGTTTATAGTAAATCTTACGACTTACAATTTCTCGTAATCGTTGTGGAACGCTATAAATGCTCGGATGCGCGTCAACGAATTTGTATATCACGCGCGTCGGCACCACGGCTACAATTACAATCATTGCTAATTGCAACAACCTCGCTACTCTTAGGGAAAATAGCCGTAAGTACGATTCGGATAATTCGGACCTGCCGCTTTGCATTCGAATAGCGCTAGCCTTAATTAGAGGTGCTCAGCAAGCGGCTAACTCGCTCAAATGTCGATCGTAGCTGTTACTGCGCTCGAGTCGATCGTCAGAAAAGAGAAAATTATGACTAGAGAAGAAGATTCGTATGTCGGATACGATCGATCGGCGGCCCGCCCGAAAGGGCTCGACCTACTCTTACAAGTAGTGTTATTAAAGTATTTGGTGTAAAAATAGGTATGATACACAGGCGTCGGGAGTGCGCAGTGCGCTCCCCGTTTCCAAAAGACGTGTCGATGTCTCCTTCTCGCGCAAACGACAAACTGCGCCCAGGAGTTTCATCGTTTGTTTTCTCAAAAATTTTTGCCCAATAAATATCAGCCTGTCAATTAAAGAGGATCTAAGCGACAAATTTCTAAAATGCTTTTTATCAAAAAAATCTTGTCACAGACAGGTCATAAATCCTGTTCCAATCGTCCTTTTAAATTCTTTTAAACTACTCTATCTTTTTTCTTTCTTCTCTTTTGACGCTTAGGTCCTTTTTAATTTACAATATTCAAAGGCGAATCCGCCGTAGATCCCCGCAGTACCTCGGAGGTACATTTTCCTCTCAATGTCGCTCCCTTTATTTCCTTGAGTACTTGAATTCTCGCGATCTCTCAAAATTCGACTACGGTCGCCTTCGGGCGACAAAATCCCCGTTGAGGCTGATCCTCTTCGAGTTCCCCTTTCGCGTCGGTTCCGATCCAAATATTCCTCCCCTCGTAGCGTAGCGCTGGCGGCACGTAAGACCGAGTGAAAGCCGTTCCAGGCGATTCTTGCGGCCACGCCGCCGTTTTCCTTCGAAATTTTGGCTCGGTGACGACTCAAAGCGTCGCGGCGCCACCGGGTCTCAGGTCACGTCCACGTTCACGAGTCCGTGAACCCGATCGTCGGCTGGCTGCTACGTCAGCAGCTTGAAGAACATCAAAGCTAGGGATATGTTGATGAAGAGCACCAGCATCACGAGCTGCTGGCGGGAGAACCAGTCCTGGAACAGTGCGGGAACATTATGTTAAGCGTTTTTCCTATCGCGAGCCGTTCAGCTTCGCCGCGTCGTCGCCGAAGCTCGGAATCGGAGCCAAGAATTCGGCGAGGACGCCGCATGATTCATATCGACGCTACATGAGCAAAATCATCTCCGCACGCGTAACAAAACGCCGCTGCGTTTTTAATCTTCAATATTGTCATTATCATCTTATTTCTATATTTCGAGATCCATGTATGAGAGTAATTTTATTCGCTCGTGATTGCGAAACTGGATCAAGCGGATGTTGATTTCTAAAACTCACGCGAGAACCCCATTATAGAGTCGTCGCGCCTCTCGTGGTGCGTTATATTTTTGCGTACCAGGCCGAGACGCAGGACTCGAAATAAACCGTAACACTCTGCCAAGTGCCGCTCCGTGTTCCCTCTTGTTTTCATGAACGACTGGCATGACGAGGAATGACGCCGCGCTATTGTCAACATCGACAAGTTTCGACGGTCAGGTACACGGAGGGGGGGGGGAATACTCACTTTAACCTGCGGACTGACCAAATACAAAAGCGGGTTTGCCCTGAGCCTCTCGCTCTCGTCGATTTGCCTGCGGATCTCTTCTCTCCTCATACTGCTCAGGATACTAACTTCTTCCCTCGACAATGGTGCCGTGGCTGTGAGTTGAATCGGCTGCGCCACGTCCGGCAGTGACTTCTTTCGTTGAAGGGGCATTGCCGCCACCGGCATCGCCTGCACGAAGGAAATAAACGAGAAACAAAAAGAGAGAGATGGGCTTCGAGAGCGATAGACGCGAATTACTTATCGACATAACACTATGTACACTGTATGCCTTAAACGTCATATATAGCGTCAAACGGGTACATAGCGGAAAGAGAAAAAAAAATGAAGTTATTATCACAGGCAATGGCAATTACTTTTGAGTGTATCTCTTACAGGGAATAACGTTAAGTTAATAATTGGATGGGGTGATGTGTTAGTTAACTTAATAAAATATCTATTTTTAATAAAGTCCAACGTTTGAAGATCGGTTTCGTGAACATGTGCAAGGATTTATTGATGTGTACAATTCCAAAATTTGATTTACATCTTGCCCAATTTTTTGCTCTCAAAAATGTGTTCCCCAAACACGTTGTTGATATCTATAATATTGGTATAATTATAAGCATTTGGTTCGAGAATCAAGCAAACTAAGTAAAATCTATCTAATGTGTTAAAAGAATTTTATTTATTAAAGATTTTTCTTTTAAATTTGCTTTAAAAATTGCTTATTTTCGCTTTAGATGAGATCAAAATTTTAAGCGAAATTGTACTCTACTTTGCTCAAGATTATTAATTTTTGATATCCAATGTACTTTTTGAAGCTTTTGTTTCATATCGAAGGTGTGTACCTACAAACAAAGCGTCTCTCTTGTTCGAATTTCTGTTTACTCGCTTGCGTGACGTTAAAAGTTAGACGGCTTTGTTTTGTATCGCTCTGTGAAGCTACCATTGAATTTTTAACTATTGACAATCCAGAAAATTGAATTTTTTTTTGCTCAATCTTCTGCATACAGTTGATCACAGTTAAGTTCATAAAATTATAAAATCATGATTCGTTAAAGGGTTAAATCCTTCGATTTTAAGTCTCCCTAGCAGCATTTTTCACGAAACCGATTTAAAATCGGTTAGAGCGTCGAATTCCCGTAATTATAAGTTTTGTTAATTCAGCAAACGCTTTCATGCGAACGCAATGGGTGGCGAGGAGAAAGATAAAATACGAGCGGAAGGGAAGGTCTTTGGAGCCGTTCCAAACCCAAGAAAGACGAGATTTCGAGTGCACCGTGGTGCAAGGGCCGAGGGGGTTTAGCCAAAACGATTTTCGCATTTTTACCACATTACTAGACAAATTGATTTTTTGAAAGCCGTAGCTTAAAGAAAATTTATCCTTTAGAAATAAGATTTCGGATGAAAAAATAACATAAAAAAATAATTTTAATTATAACTAAAAACTCTTTTCTTTATACAAAAATCTATTCACATTTATCGTCGTTAAAAATTCCGCACGCGTTTCCACAATTGTCACGTGATACTTTAAACGCGTTATATATGGCGAATTACCTAACAAGTTTACTAACAATAAATATTGCATAATACATTCCATTTCTCATCGCAGTAATGTATGTATAGAATGTTAAAAAAATAATCAAAGATTTATTGTTAAAGAAAATATCGAAAAAAGTATGAAATGTAATTAACTTCTTTAATCAGAAATAGAAATAATTTTCAATTTTGTTACTATATGTAATTTACTTGCATTTTTGCACAGATCTAGAAATTTTTTTGCATAAATCGATATTAGTAAATTTTTTATATAGTTTGTAGAGTATTATCTCTCTAAAGTGTCTTGAATCTCATTTTTAACATTCTATATAAATCGTATTAAAATGTAGAAAGCCTCTTGTCTCTTAAATATACAAATAGATACTTTCACATAATCTGTTACTCGCGAGCTTCTCAAATAAGGACAGTTAGATAAGGCCAGGCATATTTTCCTATGCACCATATTTATACAACCTATTGTATTTGCTCTCCCCGTTTATTACGACGCGTTCTACTCGTGAACCCTCCTCAATCTACACTTCGTCGAGCGTGAGTTGTCGCTAGACACAACTGATTTCGCCCTTAACGATCGCGCGAGCAAACATTTTTCCTCGTTCGTTATCTATCGTTGTTTTTTTTCCCCTATCTTCGCCCTAAATACTTCCTTTTAAGTTGAAAATTCTCGCTACGGCCCACCCTGCGTGAATTTTTACGCATTGCCTAGCTCGTGGTTGTTAGAACGTCGTTCGGCCCGCGTACCTCCACGGGAGGTGCGACGATCCAGGACTCCGAGGCCCGTCTGGCCATCAGAGCGGGGCTGCATAGCAACGCCTCTTCCTCCTCGTCCTGCTCGATCCAAAACATCTCTCTGTTCTCACGATGACTCGCAGACACTCTCAGAATACATTAAAATCTCTCGGGTTCTTAATCACCTGCGAAGAAGAGAATCATTCCCGTTCACTTGGCTCCATTTTGGCTCTTTTCTAACAATAAGTTGCACTTTTATCCCGGAGCACCTGTCAATTCGATAAATTTTTCTTTGAAATTCGTGGTGAACTTACGGCTCGCGTCGTTGAACATGTTCAGTGATGGTACAAACAATTTTCTTTCGATAATCGCACAGCGTGTAATTGCAAGTGAGCCCAGGTCCGTGCAGTGCTGTGATTAAAGCTTACGGTTAATTATTAAATTGTTCTTAGATCATCACTTTTGTACGTCGATGTAAAACCAAGTGAACATCGATACGACACTTCGTTCTTTTCGAATTCACGTTAAGTCTGGGATCGTTCCGGAAGCGATAATCATAGCCAGCTGGCGCTTCCGTTCACACCGGGGTCTTTCTCTTTCTTTTTCTCTCTCTCTTTCTCTTGACCGGAAGTGCCTTCTGAAACGGCGTGAACGTGTGTTCGCATTCGACGATGAAACCCGTACGTTCTTATCTCTCGGCCATTTCTCGACGATTTCCGGAGGCAAAAGGGGGCGAATCGAAGTGTGAATTACCGATTTGCAGCCTCCCGGTAAGGAAGCCGGGCCGCAGACTGAACGGCCCTGGCTAGCACGACCGAAATAGAGCGATGCCCCACTATCTTCGAAATAACTTCGCCGAGCGTCGCGACGCCCGTGGAGATCTACGTCGGGACGCTGCCAGAACTCTGTCGATCTTCACAGCTTTTTGATTTAGGGTGCTGATTTACGACAGCGAACGTCGCGTGAGAAAAGATTGCGCAAATCTCAAAATTCGATCCATAATTTTCGGTTCGCTGACGTTTGCGAATTATTCAGTTTTTTGTTCGAAAAGTCTCTTTAGAAGCTTTTTCTAAAAAAAAATTTTTAAATAACCAAAATTATTTCGCACTTTAAAATATTGAAATGTCAGAAAAAAAAGAATCCGAAACTCGAATTGCAAAGTTTATTGTGCCACCGTGTGAGACAGTCTTATGCAAATCAAATTCAAGTCCAGACTCGAATTGTCTGACTCATGCATTTGGCATGCGAATATATACGACGAGGATTTCGGGATTTTCGCGTGCCAAGAAAACGTCCGTCCCACTTATTTGCAATTTCTTTGTCTATCATTTATCGCGTTGCGCAGCCCGCCCGTTGCTGCAGTTTAGTTAATCGTACCCGGCAACGTAATTCGACTGGCATAGTGCAACACTTTAATTTGCTTCGCTAATGGCGCGATTACCTCGAGGCAGTTCCCTTATCGAATCGATTGTTCAATCTAGTTTAATTAATGCATGACGTTAATGCCGTAATATTTTTTCATGGGAACAATTATATTCACGTTCGACACAAATTTATCTATATCCAATCGGATTAACATGACAATAAACAATGGCGAATAATTAGCGGCTTGTCACTTGTCCGCGAAAAAGAAAACCGTTAATATTCCGTAACTTTTTAAGCTTCCGCGATGTTTTTGTACGTTTTTGTCGTCGTAGAGCTGCGACTATACCTCAAATGAGGCTTGACAAATTGTAAGAAATGATAATGAGGAAATTAATATTAAAGCCGGAATTTCCATGGCCTCGTTCACGAATTGCATACAATCGCGCAATCTTCATTGTTTGCGATCTTTCTTGCAAATCTCCATATTGCCCACAATTTCCATAGAGCTCGTTTAAATATTATCATTGCACAATTGAATCTTAGAGCACTAACACCTTATTATGTGGAATGCACATACTTCAGCAGTCAATTGCTTTCCAATATTTATACTCGGTATACGGTAGTGATTTTTTTCCTCTTGGCGAATAATGGAATATGACTAATGGTTAATATCTAATAGTTTCTGTGAAAAAGTAATAAAGGCAGGAAAAAGTCCGATTTTACGCGATGCTCTTTAATTTGTCATCAATAACAGCTTATACATGATATACATAAATACATTCAGTACATCGAATCAACGTTTGCAACGTCGTTGTCTGGTGAACGGAAATTGGTACAGTTTCTACATTAAAGATCGACTTTCTCCGGAATGTAATCTGGAAATTTACCGAGTATGTACATTATCTATCTCGTCTGATCTTCTACATCTACGATTACGTATCTACAAATAATTGTGCGTCACGCTAGAAGTGAGAAACGTGATTATATCTGACTCGTTTAAATGTCTAGAAAAGCTTCTCGTAAGGTCAAACGGAACACAACGCTTTTCGCAAGGTTGGCACTTGAGTGCGAGTTTAAGAAAAGTACTATTTTCAACGTTGACGGAATGTCGATGCTTCTCTCGTGCTAATCTCTCTTCCCGAACAGTCGCGTGAATGTTATACTTGAAATTCGTTATAAGCGAGTAACTTGTGAACACATGGGTAGATTAACGGCTTAAGTCAGAATTCAAGTGTTTGTTTGGGAATGTTGCATTCGGAGAATGTTGCATTTGCGCGCCTTTGGTGCATTTTATGCGGACTCGCACAAATCATAAATCCATCCTCGCCGCACTCCTTCGTTTTTTTCTCGTGCAAACGTCATTATTGTCGAAACCATGATTTGTGACTTAAGGTGTTAACGCAGATATATTAAATATCGTTAAATCGGCCCTGTACGAAAATATAGCGAGTATTCCTTCATAGTTTAATTAAAAACCTCCAAGAGTAGTATATCTCGTTTGTGCGATCCTCCGTATAATTTCTATCGATTAGAATTTCACAATCCGATTGTATAGACCGTATAAGAGTTATAGGCTCACAGTTACAGGTATCGTTGGCAAAAATCGACCGTTAAAGGACTGCTCTCTTAATCTTATTATCGTACATAATTTCGCCAAGTCCTCTGCTCATAAATTTGAGTATTAGCCTTATTTACACGGAACATATTCAATATGTAACCTGGACGTCTTCCTGTATAAAAAAATCATCGTATAAATATATTTAACACAGGCGATCGTAAAACTCGCGTTTTTCAGTTTCTCTCTCTCTTCTCTCGGCTGCTCATTTCTCTCAGTATGTAAAATAAGCTTTCGCACTTCGCACATATCCTTTCCTTCGCGTTAACAGTGAGCGGCAAATTATTCTACGCGATGATTCATATGTGTGCGCGACGTGCGTGAAACAAGTAACGTACTACAATATAACATCTGTATATATATACATATATATCGGCAACTGGCAACGGCGACTAACATCGTTGATTTAATTAGGCTCCTGCGTGCTTAAGGCTCGTTTTCGTATCGAACGTCTCTCCCCCGCGATTTACTTTCATTTTAAGTCCCTGTCTGTGCACATGGCGCCAAATATATAGACTCGAATTCACGACAAGCATGCGTTAGAAAAAAAAACAACGTCTCCAATCAGAAAACAGGGAAAAGAAGCGGCGTGGAGGTGGTAGATAAGTGAATCTCCCGTATATTTGCGATCTCGACGCGTAATAATAATGATGCAGTCTCCTTCTCTGTAATGGCAATGCTAAATGTTCGATAAGTCGCACTGTAAGACCATTTGGGTTGTGAGCCTGAACACAGTATGGCGAAATTGAACTAGAGCGATATCTGAGAGTATAGAGATTGAAGCGATCGATCGAAATAATCTAGATTCTAGGCAAATAATCTAGGAGAGGTGGCTAGCGAGAGGGTTCGGAAGAAGGGTCGAAAGAGGCTTAAAATATGGTTAAAAGAGGGTTAAAATAGAATGGAAGAGCAAAAATTATGGTCCCCGCCTCCACGCCGCGTGCTAAGCTTACCTTCCGAAGTCCGTTAATTAGCTCGGTTAATGGACGTAATAACGTGCGCCGGCTTTAAGCTCAGCTCCGCGCACGTGTTTACGATTTCGTGGTATGTACGCATGCAATTAACGTAGATTACCTAACGCACGATTCGAATAGCTATAATTCGCAAAGAAAAAAAAGAGAAAAAAAAATGGAATATCACATGTAACGTAAAAAAATTATACGTACAAAGATTCGTTTCACTTTTTTCAGCCGCTTTACAAAGTGGAGAGCTTTACAAACTCGCATTATCACTCCGGTTTGACATCATCGATTCTGTGCAAATCTCTATACATATACATATACATACATCGTACATATACACAGACATGTCCGTTTATGTGGTTTATACTCTCTGCGCGAGAATTAATAGCCTTATTTAACTATCGGAGTGTACCGAGCGGAAAAAAAAATAAATCGGAGGGCATTTAGTTGCATCTTCTCTCTTGCTGAAAGGAACTGTACACTGTGTTACATTTATTGTTCGTTGAACTGGTCCGTCGACGATCTCTCGCATGTGTTACCCAATGAGCGTAATAGATCGTATCTCGAATTGATACAATGGGGCGACGTCGTCGTTGCCAATCTAGTGTTTTCTAGCACGGTTTGCGAAATCCGCAAATCGCTCTAGCACATAATTTCGTTTCTCAACAGCGTTTTCTAACGACGCGGCGTTCCTCTCTCAAGACGAAACACGATCTGAGATATCTCGGAAATCTTTAAGCTCTAACATTTCTTGTCGGCTACGCGTTTCGATCGTCGTTTAATTTAATCCTGGAATTAATTCATGCTCTCTTTATCGTTATCAGCGGCGCGATATTTCTGTTGCAGCGAATCAAACAGGTCATACTATCTTCCTGCACTCTACACTGACAGAAAAATATAGTTATTTTTGGACTCAATCACAATTTTATAATATGTCTAACGATAATTATGGTTAACATAATAATGTATATAGTTAAGTTAATCACATTTCGTGTTAGAAATATTATAAAATTATGATTGAGTCCAAAAGTAACTATATTCTTCTCTCAGTATAGAACTCGTTGCGCAACAGCCAAGTATTTGCATTAGTATACGCTAAACGTAGACACGCAAATCACGCGCTTGTTCCAGGCTCAATGTCGATGATCGAAAATTGACGATAATCCTAGATTGTGAGTGAACAAATCGTGTCACTCACTAGGCTCGCAGTATTAGTCCCATAGAAAAATAAGTCGGTCTCCCATAAATATGCACATTGCTCATTTCGAATGCGCTTTCTTCCACCGCGACTCTTAGTAATGAGCGTCTTTATTGTTCGACATCGCGGCGAAGTTAACAGCTAATAGCGATCTACACCAGGTACAAGTGTCTCCTCCATCAAGCGTTACGTCCCATAACATAGCACCAAGATTTTTCACGAAAAATGTTCGTTACTAGAAAAATTCTCTCATTTTCATATAAGGCCCCGCTCTCTGGAAACCTGCCCCACGTTCTTATCAAGGTGAACGCGCGCGAACTTCGAAAGTCCAACCAGCCCGACGAGAACCAAGCAAATCGGTTCTGTTCCGCTTTAACTGTAATTAACTATTCGGACACGTTCAAGCCGCGCAATCGCGTCTTTGTTAGCTAATAATAAGATAACATCGGACGATACGGAGACTCGTAAATTCATAGAAAAATATCGTCAATGCGTGCGTTTAAAATTTCCCCCGAGACAGATTTGGTTTATCGGAACTTAATTCGTTCTGAACTATTCGACACGCCGGGGTTGAGTTGGGCGGAAACGGCGACAGCGGCGGGGTTGCGCGGATTGCGATTTCTTATTCTTTCCGAATTGGCTCGAGAGATGCGACGCGAGCCTCTCGAAAGCTGCGCTTCCTTGCCAACCTTTTATTGCATAACATCGCTCTGTATACATATTTTATACTTATACTCATAGGGTTGCGCGGCCCTTTGACGTTGCGGCGAAGGCGGGGACCGTCCGGCCTGCTTCCTGGGATGGCATGCACAGAACACAGCACAAAACGCCACACAGTTACACAGAGAGACAAATAGAGACAGAAAAAGAAGAAGAGAAGAGATACAGAGAATAGGTAAGGTAGACTAATATAAAAGAGGCGAGTATGGTGAGAAAAATCTGAACGAGAAAAAACCGGGGAGAGAATGGGGGGAGGGGGTGCGTCGAGAACGCAGGCGAGGTGCAAGAAATATATCGTAATAAAAAAATGCAGTATAAACATGGACGGGGTGATTGTACGAGGATTTTATGAAAATAATTCCGAATTTGTCTGGAATTCGCAGCAGAATGACGTACTAAACTAACGTAACGTATTTTTGATATCATTTTAGTAGTCCTAGTTATTAGGAGATTATATATAATATAATTGCCGGACATTATGAATAATCGCTTGCGTTATTATTCATAACTGCCCGGAGATTATTATTCATAATTCACTGGAATTATATACGTAATCGCTTTATCAGAATCTTCGTAACAATGCGAAATGAGGAACATTTAAAAGATTGGCTTTTAATTGAGAGTTGAAAAAATCGCGTAGGTATTTTTGCCTGTCACTTTCTGCTGCGAGGGAAAATTTAAATCTAATATCTTTCGACTTATACGTGCGATACCTTCTTAGGAATACTGTAACAACGAACGATTGTTATCTTGTTTAACGCATAATGACCGTCGAAGTTATTTCCGATGTTGGTCTTGGAAAGGCGTCTCGTTTCGTTTCTTGGCAGAGTGAACGCCAAACAAATCGCTTCGCCGAATTTCATTATTTTTCCCCGAATCTTTTATAATTCGCGAGAAATCGACATGAAAATTTCATCCGCATAGAAAGTTTGAAATTTCTTCGAAAAATGAACGTCCCGGTTCGTTCCAAGTGCGTAAGCAACGAGAGACCGTATTGAAAAGATAGCGGTGGGAGCATTAACTCTATAGAAATGTCGGTGCAACGCACGGTTTAAATACAATGAATAATAATATTTACATAGGATGAATATAATTTAAAATGCTGTCTGTCCGATGACGTCAATGCACGAGATGTCAGAATCCTCTTTATGGAAATTTCTGTCTGGCTCGTATTATCAATATAGTATTTATGAATATTAAAACAACACTCGATCACAATATATTGAAGTAAACGGGAATTGGTTGGAGCTCTGTAAAATAAATATCTGATAGAATCGACACATTCGCGACTTCTTTTTCGAAGTGGATGACGTAAGTGCCAAGACGTCCTCGGAGCATAAGGCGAATATATGGGTGCATGTATATATGCACGTGACGAGGGTATGTCTACATATACATATACACGTATATATGTGTATATATGTATATATATATATAAGATGGCAAAGAACAAACGTGTAAGAAAATAGGACTCACCTTCGGCATAATGCCACCGCCGCCGCCGCCGCCGCCGCCGCCACCGGACGGTCCGCGAGTCTGAGCCACGTAGAGGCTCTCGGTGCGCTTAGGCTGCCCGGGACTCGGCAGAATGTCCTGTCCAAGGCCACGATTTTTTATCAGAGCCCCCTCGAACTGGCTGGGCGTCGGCACGTTGTAAGTCGGCGTCGCGGCGCCGCTGCCTATCACGGAACCGTTCAGCGGCGTCCCCGCTCGTATCGCGCTCGGAGCTCTCGTCGATCTGATCGCAAAACAAAACGATTGTTTTCAACGAACTCGGTTCTACAAAAAGATTTGTGATATTCTACAAATTTCTCAATGCAGCGCCAAATTTATCTTCGGATCTTTCTGCGAACCGTGGCGCGTTTACGATCTCAGGCGTTGAACCTAACAATTGTTTTTCAATGTCAATCGATATGCCGATTCAGATGTGCCTCACCTGTCGAGCATGTCCGGGGCTGGGTTCGATATGGTTTTGTCGACGGATGGTTGTCTCGATCCAGTCAACCGGGAATGCGCTCTGGCATAACGATCTACGGAACTGTCACGACTAGGTGGCCTCTTGTAGTGATCCAGCCTACAACACAATAATCGCTTAAACTTCGGTTTGTCATAATTATATTCTCAAACAGTCAAATTATTTTTTAAAAATTCTGAAATTTGTAAAAAATATTTTATTTAATATTGATTCATTTTAAATAAGATTTCGAAGATGTTACGATATGTTAAAAGTAATGTAGAAAATTTATTAGAAGTATCAAAATCTTTTTAGATCGCTATGTATGGTTGCATAAAAAACACGTCAGACCTGTCGTTTAGCGTTTGACCAATATTGCCAGGTCGATCCTGAGGACTCAGGACTCTACTATTTCTTCGTAAACTCGTGGAGCTCGGCGGCCTCGCGTCCATACCATCGGGCTGGTATTGCTGCGATGGGTGCGTTTGTTGCGCGTATATCGATTGCGAATTGTACTGATTCATCTGGCCTGGCCCATATTGGTTGGGTATTGCCGTCTGAAATCAATTTCAAGTTGCTCTAAAAATTTCTCAGAGAAAATTAAAAATTATGATTTTAATCGCAGGAGAACAAATACAGGGGAAAAAATACATGTGGTGAATTATAATTCAAAGTATTGCTCAAACTGTAGTATTTTTAAAGCATCTACGTTTCTGAGATAAGCGACACTGCTGTCGAAGAATTCTGTATTTGTTCGACGGGCATTGTTAGGGGCTACCAAATTTTGCAGGCTCATCAAACGACGAGAATAACGATTAATGTATATTTGATCGACAGAAGAGGCCTCCTATTTGGTTAAATAGGGAGCCATCAATTTTTAACTACCTAATAGTATTACTCGTAATTAAACTAGTTATCGTCACCCAAAGTAATACCAATGTAAACAAATCTAATTAAACGCTCTGGAATTATTCATAATTAATCATTAGTATTGCAACGTTGTTAAACGTGTGTTAAACTCGCCGGTGAAACTAGACTCGCACGCAGAAACTCGTTGAAATTGCTTACACCATAAGACTGCGCGCCAAATTGATTCATTTGGGCGAATGTCATGGGATCATACGTATACGACGGTTGCGGATACGAGATCTAGAAAGAAACAGAAAGAGACACGGCATTGGCGTAAGCACACAAAAGCGATAAAATCGTAAACGAAATTATTGCGCGACGTGGAAAGCTGCGTGCGCGGAAGCCAAGATGGATCGAGGGCAGCAACGAGTTGCGCGAGTCACCTGCTGACTGGGATAAGCCTGCAAATTTTGGAAGTCGTGCGACCCGATTGGTTGCTGCTGCTGCTGCTGGTGCTGCTGATAGTCGGAGTATTGCTCAACCTGAGATGGATTAGCCGGTTGGTACTGCGACTGATACGGATTGTTCGGGATGAACTGCGAATGCTGGCTGTACTGGTTCGGCTGGTATTGATTCGGTATACTGTTCGGGTACTGGCTCATCGGTACCGGATTTTGCGGCACGTTCTGCTGATAATGCTGGTACGGGTTTTGACTGGTCAGCGAAGTCTGCTGCGCGTTCAGCTGGTTCATGGACGCCTGATGCGTCAGCGGCACCTGATTCGGTATCTGGTTCTGCATGGGCGGCTGATTCTGCGGCAACGGCTTCATACTGGACCTACGTATCGACTGCATCACGTTACTGGCGGTGTTGTTCGCCGCGGACACCGGCATCGCGTTTGACGTCGTCGTTGTCGCCGTCGTTGTGGAGTCGACGGCCAACGAGGCGTTCTTGATCGGCGTGACGCCGCTGGGCTGGTCCACGCTGGCTGTCTTATGCAGGATACTTTTGCCCGGCATGGAATCTTGCGGCGGCGGGACATACTTGGGTATCTCCCTGTTCCGCAGCCTTTCCAAGCCCGGCTGCCGGAAGTCCGGCGCGAACTGTCTCGCCGTTTGCTGCGCCAGCTCGGAGTCCTCCCTGGCGTGCTCGGCGGCGATGTCGGCCAGCTCCGCCTTACCTCGCGCCGTCGCTGTCCTGGAGATGGCGATGTCGGCCTTCTGCAGGGCGATCTTACTCGCCCGCTGTGCCGCACTCACTGCCGCCTCTATCCTTTCACGGAACTTGGCGGACCTGATCAGGAAGAGGTGCTTCTTCTTCTGGCTGGTGATGAGCACGTTGTTCTTGTACTTTCCCTCCTCCTTGCTACCGTCACGGAACGTAGTGACACCGTAGCCGTATTTGCGATTGTTGAACCACTCGCCTTCGTATCGCAGCCCGTCACTTCTCTCGGATATGCCGAAGCCGGTCCTTTTATCGTTCTTCCATTCCCCTAGGTACGTCTCGGTTACCGACGCGTCCATTTGCTCGTCCTGCGAATCGACGTCATGCAATTAACTACGCGTAATGGCGATAATTTTCCTTAATTGTAAAATGCTATGAGCTAATTTTATTGTTAACGCTACGCGCTTCTATATACGATCGGTATAAGCAGATTTAATGCGGTTGCAGAGAAACGAAATTAAAATCCGATTAGAGGTTCGCCGCGAAGAAGCTGAGGAACGTAAGTACCGTGACCCACCTCGATGACAAAGGACGCATTACTGTCTGTGTGAACCGAGGCCGAGGCTTGACTCTGCGAGCTCTCGGTCGACATCCACGACGCCGAGCTGGCATTACTTCTGATACTGCCACCGGTGCCGCGCTTCTCCAAATCTCCTGTACTTCTCTGCTTTCGTATTTTGAGACCCTGTCGACAGAACATTCTTCTAGATAATGCCGCAATTTCTGTTTGAGAATCTTGAACGGTTCCTTGCTCCATGCGCGAGAGAGACGCCTTACCGAGAGAATGCCCTTCTTCAGGGACTTTTCGGTGAGGCTCTTTCTCCGGGCGGGTGGATCGTCGCTCCTGGCCTTCAGGACGAATCCTCCCCGGCTGTCGTCTACGCGTCGATCCCTTCGGTCGGTGGGCTCCGGCGTCGGGGCAATCGCTGGTCCTCCATCGGCGCTCCTCAACGACGTCAAGGACGCTCTCACTTGCTTCGGAGGTTTGTAGTGACTCGCCAAACCGAACGGCGCGCTCGCCCTCACCCCGTACCCGTGCCGCATGCCGCGGAGCCATTGGCCTTGATAAGTACCTACAAGATCATCCATGTAACGCAACAGAAATAGAAATGAGAGTTGAAGGCGGGACGTTCCATCGGCGAATTACACGCCACCTTGTCCATTAGGACTGATGGAATTATTTTTCACAGAGTTAAATCTCTCCACATAAATCTCTCCACGTGACTCAATATACTTTATTTCCGAGGTTTTCAAGTATTACGTTGAAGCGAGCGTTTTATCGTCTCTCTAATAAAAATTTTCTGTACTTTATATATATATATATATATATATAAATAAGTTAGAAATTCGGAGTTCTTTGAAAAGATGATTGAAAAAATTTCTTTCCTTTTTTTTAAACAAAAAAAAAGTTGATCGAAGTTAACGATTTCGCTTCGACTTTGCTAACTTTATTTCAAACTTTATTTGTCAGATATGATCAATCTTTCACACCAGGCTAATAATATGATCGTTGAAATCGAATCACGGTTGATCGGTAGTGAACAAGATGACACTTTTGCGAGAGTCAACATTTTTGAAGTCGGGGATAATTGAGGGGGAGCGCGAAAAATGCGAAAAATTTGTCGATAACGCGTCAGAAATCGGAAGTGGCACGTCAGCCGGTTACGACGAATCCCCGGGGGTTGCCTGCACTCGGCAATAAGATGTATTGTTTTTGCCAAAACGTGATCGTGTTTCAAAATGTTTCGCGTGAGTCACGACGTACGTGGCGAGCGGTTACGCGGGACCCGCTCGCGGGGATGGAATGCGTCCAGTTGCGCGTGTGGGTGCGTGCTTTTTCGGAGAACGTGCGAATTCCGAATCGATGAAAAAAACCACTGGAGAAATTGCACACGGATTCCGCGTGAAAAATGCGGCGCAGAGAACGCGCAATTCTTTCCGCAAATTAGCAACGTTGCACATTGTAATCTTCGCGATTTACGTAGTTTGTATTTTTAATAACCAGGCAATATTGCACACTATTACGTATTATCACTCTCATCTTTTAAGTCATCGTCAGATCTTATCAACAGCACGCAATTCTGGCGTTTTGTCATGCATAATGCCAGCGCAGACCGTTCTTTCGAAAGAATATTATTCCATTCTACATTGAATAGCTCGCGTCCTGGACAAGATTGCGGTCGCAACGAAAAGTTTCGGTCGACGACGTTTATTGGCATGCAAACCAAGTCACTCGTATGCCTCGCGACAACGCGTTGATGTTTCGGTTGCACTGGAACGGGACGCATCACGCTTTTCTTGTCAGTTCTCTGCCATAATTTAGCCTTAAATATGTGCAAGGTGTGCTGTCGTTGTCGCCATTTATATTAATTTGCCGATCCCTTGAATTTTCGATTTCCATAATTTTTGTCATTTATAATTATTTTTTTAAATTGATGTAAAATAAAATTTTTATATTTATTTTCTAAAGCATAAAAATGAATATAATAATTATAAACGATAAAAATTTTTTTCTCGATGCTCTTTTAATGCAATCCCTTTGTTTTCAGTTGATCTCAATTTATCAAAAATTGATACAAACATAATAAAATAAAATTTATACAAAGATATAAATATAATACAAATAAAAAAATACAATATATTATAATGTTAAAAACTAAACGATAGTTAAAAAAAATAAGAAATTGGTTTATTGCTACTGACAAGTTAACATTGGATTATTATCGTAAATTAAAGGACTTTTCGTAAACGAGGATCTTCTGTCGAATTCTTGCTTTGCAAAATCGCACGTGAATTCAATTCGTCAAGAAATCTGTCATTAGCAGGCACACTACGGTGTCGATAGGATACCCTATATACGGCGACGCCAGGCGTCTCCCCTCTTCGCGACGACAGAATATTATTTCGCTAGCGTTTAAGCAAGTGGGTCACGCGGCGGTTCCCGGCGTTCACACAAGACGCCCAATGTACACGAACCCTCAAAATTGCCGTCGCGGCGACGGCGGTGCCGGTCTGAATGCATACCGCACGTTTTCAATTAATTTTTAGGCATGGCCTTACAGCATCGTGTAAAATGCACGGGCACGTGTGCACGCGCGCTCGAGCGCGTGTAAATGTTCAAAAATTACGCTTCCCCGATTATTTACGACAGCGAAATTTTTCTGCATTATGAGCCACCTCGAGGTGAGTCGAGTCGAGTCGGGGTAATGAGTTTTTACTCGGCGATTTTCTCAGGAAAATTCGCACGTGCATTGCCTACGCCATGAATTATTCTTACGGCGCGAAAGAGATCACCCAACCGGAGGAAGTTATTCCTTCATTTTCAAAGAAAGTTATTATATAAAAGTTTCTGAATTACTTTTCCTCTCCCCTCACTTTCGATTTTCCCCTCCCTAGGGGATAAGTGCAATACATTTATTTTATACTGACGTAAACATCCTCTATTAATTTCAGATTTTAATACATATTTATTTGTAACGCGACTCTGTAATTTTGCGCTACAGCATACATTTTCTTCAGAAGCTCTCGGGAGTTTGCCCTGGCACAGTTGCAAACGGCTTTTCTCTCTCTCTCTCTTTCTCTCTCTCTCTCTCTCTCTCTCTCTCTCTCTCTCCCCCTCTCTTTTCCTCTTTTTCTTCATCCAAGAGATTTATGATTTTAAGTTCGCCGTACGAATCTATGGATCGATTTAGGAGACATCCACTTTGCGCAGACCGTTCGTGTTATCGAGGTCAGTTCGGGTTGTCAGCCGCGTGGAGACACTCCAGCACGAAAAGTCTCGTGGTCCCTCGGAGTCTTAACGAATTTCCACCAAGCGCGGCTTTCGAACAAGACGCCGCCAAGTCTGACGGAGACATTAACTGAGTAGCATGGTAAGTACGTTGCGGAAAAGTGGATCGCCCCATAATACAGTATATTGATTCCGCGTATCCGTCAGCAACGACCCAAATTAATTATTGTCGAGCTTCTAATTCTCATCCTGCTAATCTTTACGACTTTCGACGGCGTTCTCGTTAAAAACTTGCGATTGTTTCGCAAGTTAACTTTCGCGAACTATTCAGCGATGTGGATAACCGAGAAAATTCTCGATCGAATCGATCACTATGCGAATCAATTATGAATCCAGCGACATCGTTTCGGGTCGATACTTTGACTACCCGAACGACATCCACTTAGCATACATTTGCACAACGCATTGTTTTGTAAATTGCGTTTAGCCTAGCGTTGTGTTTTTTTTCCGCATTTATTACACTCGCAGCCTACATGTGTGGGACGATCGATAGTCCCCACAAATTTCATTTCCCGGTAGACTACTGGTAGCGCAAGTCGAGTTTAACATAGGACGAGTTTAACACGGAATAGGGGGGGGTCATCCTGGCATATATCTGTCATGTAGGAAGCACGAAACGGGAGCCTTTAACCGGAGCGTGCTTTCTGCCCGTCGATATCCATCGTGAAAAATAATAGGCCAACTTGGCGTTTCAAAATTTATCGCCAGCGTCTGTCTGCTGGCCATTATCCGCCGATGCATCCGCTTGCCTTTTAAAACACGGAGAGTTATACAGATGACTGGACTTTTTGTTGGTGAATTAAGGCCGAGAGAGCGAGCGAGAGAAAGAGAGAGAGAGAGAGAGAGAGAGAGAGAGCACTCTGGGGGGTGAACCAAAGATGCTGTACGGTCCTGACTCGCTACATGGCACTGGCTAGCCTGCCTGAAATAGCACGGCCATCTTCCGAGATGGTGGTCGGTTGCACGTGCATCACGACGCATCTCGGTGTTGGTGAGAATTGGCCGTGCGAGCGTATTTCGGTCCGCAGCCTCCACCAGATCGTCACAAACCACCCTAACGGGTCTGTCGGTCGTCTCGACTGTCTTTTAGTTACGTCCCCTCTGTCTGGGGAGATGACGGAAAATCTAGGCAATACGTATCGCTAAAAAAGAAAGGAAGAAAGAACGGAAAACGTCCAGACGATATCCTCATCTATAATTCACCTATCTGCTTTTACATTAGTACGTACATCGTGTAAGTGAACTTTGCGGAGACTGTTCCGCGTTGCGCGGCCCTTCGGAATTGGACTTAAATGATTTTACGATTAACTTACGCATAATGATACGCATAAATGATTGATTTTATGCTAAGAATATTAATAATATTAAGAAATTTTATTTTAATACAATTTCATTATATATAGTCACGATTAATATTGCAAAAAGTGCTGTCTCTTTTTTCCTTTTGCGATCGATCTAGTGAATGAGGCGCGCAAGAAATATGGAGCAAGAACCGCGCGCTTCAGTCTGAGCCTGGCCGTTCATGTTTACGGCGTAATCCGTGCCGGATAATATACGTTTCGACTAACACCTATTTGTCTCGAAAAATACAGCAGACTACACTCTTATTGATTACAATATTCGTGCGTCGTTGCGTCCTATGCAGCTTCGATCCGAGCGCCATGCGTGCTACATACATGATTACATAGCTGTGCATTGGGTTGCCGAGCGTCATTGCGAGCGATAACAAAACGGTATATTTTTTTTCTTCGCGTCGTTTCTTCTGTTTCCTGGTAGGTTTACCGAAATAATAATACGATATTATCACAATTCAAAAAATACTTATCACAGTCAAAAAATTAAGTTTCGCTTTTAAATCTTGTATTTCGAATTGTTAAATACGCTTGACATTGAAATATTGATAAATAATCGATTTGCGATTATAATCGTAAATGATTATTTAACATACTTGCCACCTTCGTTTCTTCTGGATACTGGGAAGTTCACCGAAATAATACTACGATATTATTACAATTCAAAAAATACTTATTACAGTAACAAAATTAAGTCTCGCTTTTAAACATTTAATATTACGAATTGTAAATTGTAAAGATACGCTTGATATTAAAATATTGATACTCGTGTTGCGATTAATTGTAAATGACTATTTAAACATACTTGTCGTTTTCACGTTCAGTCTATCTCTAAGAACTCTCGATCTCATTGGTCGAACTATTGTTATTGTTATTGTCTTCAGATTCCCGGCTGTCCTTGGCATTAATTAATCGCCGTTTAAAATTCACAGCGGCCTTTTTTTCGCACGCAACCAGCGGCGGCGGATTCTCGTGTGACGTAAGGCGTGTGACGCCAGGAAAAATCAGGAATAACAGCCGAGCCGTATAAAGTGGGTAAAAGCGGCTCATCAAGGTAACCCACGCCGGTGTAATATTAACAGCTCCATATCCCATATACAGTCGCTATTTACATAAAGGGTTGCGGCACGCTCGTCGGCGGCAAAAAAAGTAGATTACGCGGCCTTCTTGCGCGCGCGCACAAAATTGTTCAACTCTCTCTCTCTCTCTCTCTCTCTCTTTCTCTCTCTCTCTCTCTCTCTCTGTTCCGCTTATTTTTTTCATACGACGCAAAACGAGACATTGCATATACGACGACCTCGGTCATTTATGCGACGCGTTCTTTAATTGCGCGATGACCTGTCGGACGATTCGCGCGATGCAACCGCGAGTTCCTCGGATCCTCGGAGTATCATCTTTTCCGCCGTCGATTGTAGCGAAGTATATTATTATATACATTGTAATCGCAAAAATCTCGATGACCAACTTCGTACAAAATGCTCCTGCAAGTTTTTGCGTCATTTTACGACCCGAGGGGGGAGAAACGTTCGAGACGCAGGACATTTGTCGCATTTTTATCAAGTCGCAGCGTGATATCGCTCGCGTTCTTGGGCCGCGATATCGATCTATTTTCCCGACGTTCTTTTCCGTTCGCGCGCGACGATATCTTTCTCTCCGTTACGCTCTAATTAAATTCCGACGCGTCGCGCGAACTCGCCGCGGCCTCTGTGCCCGTGCGCGATCGGCTCGCCGCGGGCGTTCTCGCCGTGTCCCTCCGAAATAATTATTGGCCCATAAATTATTTCGCGAGACACCGCCGGTGACTCCTGCGGCTCTCGCGCGCGCATGTGCAAGCCGTACCGAGGTTCCCGAGGATGAAAGCGCGCATCCTATCGTGAGATCGCGCCTAAGTCACAGGCGATTTGTCAGGCAGGCGTGGATGGTTCAAGAAGTCTATTAAACACAAGGGTCCAGAGATTGATATGAGAGGGTTGAGAACGGGGGGGGACAAGGGGGACAACATATCGATAAGTTGTTGCAAGTCTACGTCCCTCGCCTTTCCGATCGACGGCGAGTCCTCGCGCGCTCGCACCGACGCGCACGCGTCGGCGTCAGTATTTATAAATAAATACCTCGGCCACGTGCCACGGGAGAAATGGAATGGCGTTCGGAAAGTGCCTTAACTCGATCAAGAAGCTTAAAACGGGCGTATGCACGCACGTATATGGAAGGCATGGGCGGAAGAAGGCGTTAAGGTGAATCGCGGGGAGCCGCGCGAGAACGAGAGGGCGAGAGCGGAGAGAAGGAAATAAACGTGTCTACAAATTATTTTCTCAGCAGCGCAACGAGTCACCGCTGCGTATGTTCATATCGTGAAAACGTAACGGCGAGATCATTCTACGCTCTCGGGCCTCGTCGCGCGAATGATGAATCACTTGTTACTTTCGGCCATTCATATCCATACGGCGTTTCCGGGAAATCGTGTGGATAATGTATCGCGATGGGAATAAAACGCATGCGAAATGCGTACACCTATGAGACATCCCGCTCGAAAGTCACATTCCTGAGCGTAACGCGTGTTCGCGCGCGGTCCTCTTACGTGAAACAGCTTCCGAGAAGAGATCGATGACGCGACTCGGTGAGGGTAGGGTTACCATGTTAAAATTTAAAAAACGAGGACTCATAGACTAAAAACTCCGGACGTTTACGAAAATGTGTTTCATATATATATATATATATATGTACATACATAATGTGCGTAATACACACATTGTCTTACTGCGCAAGCATAAGTAAAAAAAGATAGATATCCCCAACCGTGTCCATCTCTTTTTATCTGATCATTGATGTTTGCTCTATTGAATTTAAAAAGCATAATATTTTGAAAATATTTTGTCTTTTATATTTCCCCGGACACTTTCAAAAATTTTCTCGGACGTCCCTGGCAGTCTTAAAAAACGAGGTCAGTGTCCGGGGAAAAGAGGATGGCAACCCTAGGTGAGGGAGAATCAAATCAAATATCTCGCTCATTTTTGCCTGGCGCCTGGGTACCGAAACGCGAAACCACCCGCTTCCACAAATACCCTTTAGCCCCGGGATCTTTAATTAAAGGACAATAATTGCGCGCGCGTTGATCCCCGGTGTCTCGGCGCCGATAAATCTTGACGTTTGCTCTCCTCCTCCTCCTCCAAGTTGTGGTTCGTGGCCGCCAAACGGGGTGGCGTTTATCAACTCGGAGCGGCAGTTCCGCTCCGCTCGTGCATACGCCTCGGGACACATTTTTCAAAGGCGTCGTTAAGGGGGAGGGGGGTATGTTAATTCGCGCGGTTAAAGGCCGGGTCGCCTTCAGCATGCGACAGGAAATAACTCACTCCGGCAGGAAATAATTTTTGGAAGCGCACGCCTGATCGAGCGCGTTATCGTGCTCGTCCGCGTGATTAAGGAGAGGAAATTTCCTTTTATTCAAATAAATAAGCCGGGGATGGCGCGGCTTTGTGAGGCGAGGAGTGGTACCGCCGCGCTTCGTAATTGTATTAATTCTAAATTAATTACAACGTGAACTGAAATTACGGCGTGTAACGACAATCACTCATTCGAGATGTAATTACGAGACGGAAGATATTATCGTTGCGTAATGATTATGCAATTCACTCGGCGCGCTGTAAAGCAATGCAATTAAATGATAAGCGCGAACGTCGCGTCGGGTTTTGTATTTCATCAGTTTTGAACAGGATCGAGAGGATCGGGAAGCGTCCCGTGCGAATCACGCGCGACATATTGCGAAAGTTTTTCGCGCGGCGTAAAACCGGGGCAATTCAAATTCGCTGAAATGTCGAAATATAACCGGGGGATTTCAAACGATGCACTGTTGAAGCGGTTGTGTCAAAGATACACAGCGAAATATGGAGTGTCGATGTTTGCATGATCGTCAATGCGTTTACATCCCGATTCACGTGTCGCGTTTTATGTACGTTAAAAGAAACGAATGCCTAAAGTACGTGGGAGTACATAATGGAGAGTATACAATCTACACGTATCCATGCGTTCAACAATTGATCTTACTTTTTTTTATTGCAAGGGGTTTTTGGAGAATATAAAGCTGAATCAATTCAAATGTTCTAAATTATTCGAAAATTTGTTATTGATAGCAAAGTTTCCAGCTTAAATATTTCAAAAACTCTTTCGCGTTCATTTTTCTCGCCCCCGTCCCTGTCAAACTACAAATTGCATGGACATGAAATAATGAACGTACGCTTAGATTAATTTAGCTATTATGTATGTTGTGTAAATGCGATCATGAATGAAAACGAACGAATTACTCCGGGCAGGTTGTAAATATTGACTGGTGATGTGAAATGACAAGAGGAAATTCATGATGGAAAATACATTGGAGATGTCCGATCGGGGAGGGGGTTGACGGAAAGGGGGCGAGCAAAATAAATGTGTAAGCCGTAGTTAAACGGGCGTGGAGATGTCCGCCCTAGTATAATGGAATCTCAAGTGAGGGCACCAGAAAGAAACCAGAGCGCTGCAACGACGTGACGGGCTGCGAGTGGCGCGCACGAACCGGGGCGGGAGAAGGAGTAGATTTTATTTCAACGGTAGAGACGAGCCATGCTCCGCACACGACGCCGGGGTAGAAGGGACGGCGGGCGGAGAAGAAGCGTGGGTGACCTTGACCCGCGGCGGAGAGGTTCAAACCAGGAGGTGAACCAACCGGCACCTTCGCGGAAAAGTTGGGCGCGCCCGCGCGCGTCAGGATAGGTGGGAACCCTTGTCGTGTTTACGTGGACTCGCCCTTTTCCACGCGACATGCATACACGTGCTGCACCTTGCTCGTCCGCTTCTTCTCCCCCTTTATCTTCGGGCGTCACGGTCACGTAGCGATATTGGGACGACCGAAATCCTGATCTTTGGAAATCTTTCCGGAAGACATTCAAGTAAAAATGTTCATCTACATTGTCTCCGATACGAGAATTTGCGCTCGTCAAAGGAACACTGACGACGCACTTTAAATAATTAACTAAATGTTTCTCGACGTGATATCGTCGACTCCACGTCACGAGCCACGTGTTCGCGTGTTTAGGAAACTTCAAAGAGAATGATTTTACCCTCGATAATCCTCAATTATCCAGAAACAGATATAATTCAACAACGATTAAAGTAAATCTAATGGGATTGATGTGCTTGACAATAAATCAAATCAGAGAACTCGGATATAAAAGAATGATTTATCCTCCATAGAGCGAATTGAGATAATTCGACGATATTCTTTGCTATTGAAAGATTAAGTAATGTCGAATCATTTTAATTACTTTACTGGATGGGGTAAATTAATCATCTGATATGTTCACTTTTTCTCAAAGAGATCCGAATATTGTGCTGAAAATTATTTACTCTGCTCGCAATTATTCTTATTCTTTTTCGGAATGTTTGTCGGCCAAGCATGATGCATACGCCAGTATGGCGTACATAAACTGCATTCTTCACGATAAACGTCCCGACATCCGGTCCATTCACGATAGGAGACTGCCGCGGCTTCTCCGCCGTCCCGGTTCGATTTCGCGTCGAAATAGCGCCCGGCACTTCACTTATCTCCGTTGCAAAGCGCGAGAAGAGACGGAAAACATTCGAAAGAGAATGAGAAAGAGTGAGCGTGGCTGGTAGTGGCGGATATATTTTATCGTATTTCATTCTGCCCGATGTTCCCCGGCGTTATATATATATATATATATATAGAGACCCTGAAAACGCGATCAGGGCGCCCGCATTTTCAGGTGCTAGGCCGGTCCATCTTCAGAAAACTGTAACGGGTAATAAGGGACATTTATTATCCGGGAAGACAAATGTATCTCGGAGCATATTTTTACGTGGTAGAAAAAGAAACCGGCGAAATCGACCGCGGTCTATCGGAAGAAGCGGAAGGAGACTTATAGTGACTCATTAGAGATATATTCGAGCTGTAAAGCATTAAATCCGATCGGCGTAACTCCCGCGGCGTTTGATAAATATCGAGTCGACTGATTCGCGTCGAGCGATCGGACGTGCTATTTTCGTGCGAGCGATAATGTACGCACGCGTGTTCGACGTGGCGTGGCTGTGTGTCAGAGCATTTCCAGTTTCTGAATTCCGATGCCTCACGCGGAAGATCTCGATGATCAAGCGATCGGGATGCCGCAGGAACATCATATCGGCATAAATTCATCAGAGGAAGGATATTGCACACCACGCGGCTCTCTGCATTTAGTTTGCCTCCGATCGTCTCTCGCGAACGGTACGAAGATACCGCGAGAATCGTCTGCGAGTCTACCTGCTGTTTCGAGCGTATTTCGCCGTCGCGAGATGAATAACGGCGAAACTTGGAGTTACGGGAGGAAATTTTCCAGTTGGTTTACTCGAGGTCTTTTCACGGCACGCCGAGATCCAGCATCTGTCGCCGGGAAAAACGGCGAGGCTGAGAAACGCGATAGCGCTTTTAATTAATACGCCGGTAATATTTTATGCTGTGTGAATGTGCAGCAGCGCCGCGATCTCTCACGGTAGATAGCACGTGAATACTTTATAATGTTTCACCAGCGATAATCGATCGGTTGGACAATAGTCCTACTTTCTCGCCGGTCAGAGCGCGATTCCGAGTTTAATGGCGTATCGTTTATTCGTTGCTAGAGCGACTGCAGAAAATTGCCTCTAACGACGTTTCGCGACAAGTTGAATCAAATTAGAATGCACCAGCGGAGAAATTATGACCGAATCGATTAACGACATTTGAGATGCATTGAATTTTGCGATGCCGCTTGCGATAGAGATCCGAGGAGCCGCATCGTGTGAGAGAAGGGTTGTCCTGTCGGGAAGGAAAAAAAAGAGGCGAATAAACAGATTGTAAGGAGCGAGGAAGAATCTATCGAAGGTCGCATCGATTTTCAGGAACGTCGCAATCGTCGCACAGCAGAATCATCAATCCTGGCACTCGTGGGGACGACTTTCCCTTCGCAGGCGATATTGATCGAGCGGCGTTATCTGTTACGATTATGTTTCCCTACGAGCTTCATTTGCGACGATAAAAATCGAATGCCTTGTCATTGATTGATTCACCGCGAAGCAATGATTCCTCAGCCGCGGCTGAACAAATTCCTTTTGATATAACACAGCGTTTCAATTAAAACCTCTGCGATAATTCGCTCGGCAGTGATATCTTTGCAAAGCGGAGGAATTCGAGGCGGAGAAGAAGACCGCTCTCTAAATACCTACTGCATCAATTTTTGTAGACGCGCCTCAATTGCGTCATGTCGGCCATCAATCTTGGCGCAACTAAATGTCTCACCGAGATAATGCGAAATCGACGACGCGTTCCGTCACATTCGCTTCTTATTTTGTTTATTTATCGTGTTCCCAAGTCTATCTCGCGAGGCTTTATTAAAAGAACTCCATGATTTATTTACTGACGATGTCTCGCTTCATAGGCCGTGGCCTCTCTCGCGCCACGCCGGGAGGATTTCCGTCGCGTTTTTCACGTTCCAACAAAATATTTCATTTGTGAGTGGAGCTGCCCATTTATTAGCGGCGATCACATTTAATGCGAAATCGATAAAGCCGAACTCCGCGCGACCGCAAACCAAATAAAAGTATATTGATATTCACGCACATGGTATTAACTGTTATTATGAATCGATAACAGATAAACCGTATCGCTTGAAAATTATTTTATCAATTTGTACATCGATTCCTGGGGATTGTTTCAATTTTGAAGCGAAAGCGCATTCTGCTTAGCTTATCGTTAGAGGTAAAAGAAATCAAATAATTATATATAATCCGAAATGATTTCTCTTTTCGGTTATATAATATTTTCTAGAATTACTCTTTATAAAAATATACGTTTTCAGCCTCGAGATGAAGGAGAGCTTGTTATCTGTCCATTTATTTCAGGGACGTTCGTCTGTATTCAGTGACTTATAGGAAAAAAGAGTCACGTTGATCGTGAACGTGTTAAATAGACATGGGGCTCACCGCTGTCGGCATAAGTCTCGGAGCCATAACCGTCCTGCAGGCCGCTGGACCATGTGCCTTCGTATCTCGCGGTGGAGGTAGTGGATTGCCGAACCCCGTAGCGACCCTTGAACCCCTGAGTCCATTCTCCCCGATAAAGCCAACGGCCGCGGGTCTCCATACCCAGGCCGTGCCGCTTGCCGTTCTGCCATTGTCCCTCGTAGGCTGACCCGCTGAAATGAAATTTAATCCTTTAAAAGCTTTCCAGGTGAGACTTAAAAATGTAGAAATAATTTCGCCACGTCTTTCACAGCCCTCTATTGACGTTCGCTCGCAAAAATACCCTTAAGAGTTACGCTTCGAGGATCACGTCGCTATTTATGCTATCCTTGCCCACGCATATTAGCTGAAAACTCGTCTAATTATCGTGTCCAATAATTACCGGCTGCGTCGTCATCGATGACGACGACGACGACGACGACGACGACGTTGCCTCTGTATTGTTGGATATGTAGAATGGAATAGCAATGTGAGCTTAATACTTCGTGCCAACGTGGAGAGTGATTGCACCGCCTACGATCCTTCTTTTCAGATATTTTTATGAAAGTTATAATTATCAAAGGAACGGAGAGCTAATCGAGCGAGTATTCTTTCAAGTGCGATTAAAGCATCACTTTTACGCTAAACTTATTTCTGTTATTACTTTTTGTCGCAGAAAATCTTTTCAAATCCAGCAAATATAATTTAATTATTCCCTTTAATCGTAACAGTTTCTGTGAAATGTTGGGAAAAGTTTCAACAACACCTATAATAAAGCTTTCGAAGGAGAATACTTAATCCTGCCCGGGCGAGTCCTTGCGAATGACTATTACATAAACGTGAAAGCTGCGCACGCGAATATGGAAACTGAAATGTTCTGTAAATGTCATGTATTGCGTAAACTTGCGTTTAACGATAGTCCATCGCATGATAAAAATTTATATCAATCTATCGCTTAGACCGTTATAGATTAATTACATATATTATAAATGACAATGCAATAGTACCTATGCAATTGTTATGTAATTGTAAATAACTACAATATATTTATACAACGAATGAATAGAAGGAACGTTTTTATATTTAAAAACGCCACAGCATAATTATTTATGATACAACAATTTTTTAAATAACAATTTTAAATAGCAATTAAATTCTAATCTAATGTGTAAATTTCAAGCTTCTGTAATAATTTTGATAAAGACGATCTCTTGCATGAGATGTTATACGGCAATCTACGCTCGTGTATCGTGAAACGGAAGTAAATTACGGTAGTGAAATTCTAGACACGTGGAGCGAACATTCTCCGAAGGATAGTAGTCGGTAACACGTGCTCGATCTGCGAAACCCTCGGCTTTGCTTTCAAGTATCATCACAATCGAGAATGAAGTCGCGTCAGAAAATATTGCTAGCTAAAGATGGTCGTGGACCTTGCTCCAGTTTACGGAAACAAAACTGCGAATTCTTTCTGGTTAGATACCGTGGTTGAGAAAAAGAGAGATTTCATCGTTTGTCCTTACTTTACTTTCTCTCCTTTTTTATTCCGGAAACTGTAGTAACAAGAAATCAATTCAATCAAGTAGATCTCAGAATTTCCGAGAATGATTTTGAAAAAAAAACCACAATGTAACATAACGTAACGTAACAATTTTGAAATTAAAATTGATAATGATAAGAAGACAATAATAACATATTAAATAATCTTAAATATGTATATTACAAATTTTTTATATTGAGAAATTTATAATAGGCCTTTAAATCATTAATAAAATCGATACACACGATATTTCATCATGCGATATGTCATATTGCCATTCTTACTCGATAATGTTTCATTTGTATGCATGATCTAGAAACCCTAATTACAATCGTTAGAGCTCTTCCGGGTTTTCGTTGCGTGCACGTGGATACCACAGAATTTTTTTCTAATTGTCGCACGCCTCGTTACATATCGACCGCCCGTAAAACTAGCCGTTGAGAAACGGAGTAGCACTGCAATTATTTTATAACCCTCGTTTTACAAAGTGTTCATGTACCGTCCGGGATCGCTTTGTAAATAGTTAATGTTGTTTTTTCAATCAATTTCGAATAAAGAAGTTCGAAAGCGGGATCAATTGGCGGATTAAGAATAGTGGCACATTTTGTTATTTTTTACTCAATTTCATGAAAAGAAAATGACCTGAAATATTTCTCGCTGATGACGTAGTTCGCGAGAAACTTTTAACAATTTTCGACGCTGCATTTTAACCTGCGATTCAAAGAATCTGACCATTCATTTATATCTTGCAGTTCTTTTACAGTCCGAAATTAAGATTGATCGATTTCTCCAAAAAAGATTCAGAAAAGAACTCTCGTCATTGGGATGCTCGGCGGCGGACGTGGCTCGTCAACGTTCGCGATCATCTCCGGAAATTTCGACGGCGATTGTTCGCGCGGCGACCCTGAACTAGGTCCTGACGACTCGAGTCCCGGTGACCTGTTCCGGTTGTCCTTGCGCCGAGTGACCCAGTTTTGCAGGGATCGGGAGATTCCCTCCCAGGTACATACCGAGATACGTGTCAAGGTCCGCGCGTTCGCGCCACACGCGACGCCAGGAATCTCGCGAATTCGACTCGGCGAATCGGCGAAAGTCATCAATGAAACGTCCGATAGGGCACCACACCGGGGAATTTCGCTACAACTGCCGAAGCCGAGCCTCTCGAAATAGCATCGGGTCGGGCTTACGTTACTTTCCGCGGCGTGTAATGTTCGGTACTCGTTTGCCGCGCTACGCGAGCGACGTTGTTAGCGCGAAACGGGCGCGGTGGCGGTAACGTAATACCGGATAATCAGCCTGAAAACCGTACACTCGTCACGGCGCAAACGAGCTCAGCGTTAATCCTTCATGAGCCCGGAGGAGCGGCGGTCGTTGTGCAAATCCCGGGAGTGCGCCAACGCGAGGAGAATACAAGATTAATTCGTTCTGCGAAACGCGACCAGATGAGCATCGTGGATTACGCGTATATACAACGCGGAAATTAGTAATTTATCGTAATCCTCCGTAATTTCGCGTAAACTGCACGGTTGACGTTAACAATTGTGCGCGTTGTGCAGAACATATGCCGGGAGCTAGCAAGACATTATTGTTCGCAGCCTAACGGAGCACTAACGAGTAGTCGATATCAACGAGATAGTCGGACTCACCTAGGCCAGGTGTAAACGCCCGACACCTCGAAGCCGAAATGCCAGCTGCCGGAGTAGGCGCCCTGGCCCTTGGGCCCGGTGCACACCCCGTGGCCGTGGGCCTTGCCGTCCTCCCAGCCGCCGCAGTAGGTCCCACCGTCGTCGAAGTCGAATCTGCCCCCGTTAACTTGCGCGCGATTAGCGGTGGTGCCGGTCGCGCCAGGTTGCGCCGGACTCATGCCACCTGTTTGTGGCAATTGAGCGCCCCCCGCCACCCCGTTCGGCGCCCCGGACGGTTGCTGACCGGAGTGCGGTTGTTGCTGCATCTCTCGCAATTTACCGCAGGTACTGCTCGTTCGTTTTCACTCGCCTCCGCCTCCACCGTCTACCGCTACTCGTCGACACCCTCGCCGCCTCCCTCGTCCTCGTCTTCGTCTTGATCGTCGTGATCGTTATCGGTCGTCGTGATCGTGCTCGTGCTCGCTCGTCAGCAACGTCTGCACGCGCCTTGGCCAGCGCGCCGATCCATGCTTCGCCACCTTCTCTTCCGACGTCGTCGTAGTCTTCCTCGCCGTCCTCGCCGTCGCCTTCTCACGTCCACCTCCACCGGGTCTCTACAATAGCACCGGTGAGTCGAGCGTTGATCCGCCGTAACGATCGCGCGTCTATCGTCGACGTCGCCGCGAGACGTGGCGGGACACGAACGGTACACGGCGGCGGAGCTCTTGTCCTAGCGAAAGATCAGATCGAACCCCCTTCGACTCGCGCGTACCGGACCCCCGGACCGCCCTCGGATCCAAGACACACTCGAGTTCTCAAGGCGCGCCTGTCATCGCGACGCGACCAGCGCGAGAGAAGCCGGACGTGAGAAAAGAATCAGCGAGTCTCGCGCCCGTAGCCCCGGATTTAATTTTAGTACAACTTCGAAGAACCGAACGTGCGAGAGCGCGCAAACGTGACGAGCGCGGATCTACGTCTCTCGATCGAGAGCGTGGAACGTTACACGATTCTCTCCCTCCCTACCCCTCTCTCTCTTTCTCTCTCTCTCTCTCTCTCTTCCGGTGCCGGGACGATCGAGGGAGTCCGAGAGAGTCGCGGCCTTGACGATCCTCGCAATCTCGCGAATCGATACACCGGGTGCGAGATCACTTCCTAGCCCTCTTCTCTCATCATCCTCGACCCCCGTTTCGAACCACCGTCGCCAGCATCTCGAAACGAAGCATCGCGAGCCACGTCTCACTCATTCGCCATACACGCACATGTACACGCACGTGTCGCCTACGATCGCGAGATCGACGGGACCGAGGCTCTCGGAGAAATCGTGACGTGCGTCCAGCAGCATGCACACGGCACTCGGGAGCTCCTCGGGCGCTGCGGCGATCACCGTAGGACGCGTGCTCTAGGAATCGCGAGGACTCGTACGCGACGTTACCGGGTTTCTTCTCGAAATTGTCGAAACTAGGGACAACGAGAGCCCGACAGAGTCCGCGGTTTCGCTGTCCGCCTGACGCCGTTACGCAACGCTTCTATAAGCATCCGTGATCCGCTCAGAATGTGCCTCTCTTTCTCTCTCTCTCTCGCACTCTCTCTCTCTCTCTCTCTCTCTCTCTCCCTTTCTTACTCGTTCTCTCCTTTTCTCTCGCTCTCTTTCCCTATCTTTATCCGGTCCACCTCTCCTCTCTTGCTCGATCTCTCCGCTTTTCGCACGACTTCTCTCCGCACGAAAGCTCTTCTCTGCCGATCCGCTTTCTTCGGGAAAACGAGGCCCTCGATCGGGTTCTCTCCGATGAGTCAGCCCCGATGAGGAGATCTACCTACGGTGGAACGGTCGATGACTAAGATCCACGGGACTAGGCCCACGATGGAACCCCAGCGGGCACTGAGTCTATCTCGAGACGGGTTGCGAGGAGGAAGGTAAGACGAAGAGGAAAACGCAAAACGGAGCCGAACTCTCTCGCGTACGTGTGTATATGCACAGGCACACGCACGACACACGTATACACATGCACATGCACGTACGTAAGGCTGAAACACGCACACACGTGGACGTTGCACGCGCGCTCGCCCGCGCGCGGGCGCGCTTCCTTCGCGTTTACGGCGGTGGACGGTGCGGCTCTAGCTCGGTGCGCAACATCGGCAGCGACGGCACCGACATTAGCATCATCGTCGTCAGCATCCGCACGGGCTCGGTCGCGCCGGTGCGCCGGTCCGTACGTACGTCTGTCTGTCTGTCCGTCCGTCGGTTCCGTCCGCTCTAGCGGCGGTGCTAGAGCGCGGTGCCGCCGCCGCCGCCGCGCGCTTCAAGCTCTAGCCTCGAGTTCGGCTAGCTGGCTAGGAGCTTCTATTTTTATCATGGGGTAGCGAATTGTTCCCCACGCGCGAGGCGGCCGCACGAGGCGGCGGCAGCTCCGTCGACTCGACTCGACCAGCCGTTCGCCAATGCGACCGGGCCGTTCGGACCATTTATAAATAGTTGGACTTCTTGCACCGCCGCGGAAAATCATCGCGAGGATTCGCGGAACGCGGGTCGCGGCGAGAGAGAGAGAGAGAGAGAGAGAGAGAGAGAGAGAGAGAGAGAGAGAGAGAGTGGGCCCCGCGAGATGCCGCGCGACCGTCGCCGGCCGGTCTCTGGCCTCTCTCTCTCTCTCTCTCTCTCTCTCCGGGGTATCGCTCGACGTGCGAGGGAGGAATGACGATTCCAAGGCCACTCACCGACAGACCACGTGCTCCACACGCAAGAAGATGTGTTTCCTTTAAAAGCGAGCGAGACACGATCGTCGAGATTTCCGGGGAATCTCCTCTCCATGGACGTAGTCATGTGAAATCGCGCGTGTGTCGGGGATACTGATAGAGCTAACTGACGAGTTAGCGGCGATTCCGAAGAACCGATCTCCGCAGTGCAATTTAGGGGAAAGGGGCTAAAGACAGAGAATTGGTGGTGTGTTCGATCGGCCGGGAGAAAGGGAAAGAAGAGAAAGAAAGAGACATGCCGACCGTACGAATGTGTGTCTATAGACTTGCGGTCTCTCTGTAGGGCTGCATTTTTAATGGAGCGCGTATAGCGGCGCGATATCGGTCAGTTACTCCCCCGCGAGAACGTGAGATAAGAACTAGGTAGGCTCCGAGCGCGCGCGGCTGCCTCGGAGGGGGCCCCGGTGAGGAGGGGTACACACACGCCGTTGAAAGCCGAGGCGAGCCAGAGTCGATGATCCGTACAAGTCTGACGTTACAGCGAGGTTCGCTACGCTCTATTGACGGTAAACGGACGAACGGTCCGGGATGACGAGGCGGGGGACCCGCCATTATTTATCGACGCGTGCCATTCTTTTTTATAACATAAATCAATTAATCGATGTGTCCGCTATTAATAATGACGAAAAGTGACGGCCGAGCTTGCGCTCGTCGGTTGCGCGCGGCGAGGAAAGAAAGAGCCCTCCCCTCTCTCCCCCCTCACTCCCGCTTTCTCTCACGATTTTGCCTTTCTGAAAGAAAGGCTTACGATGTGCGAGTTGCGATCCGGCTAGTGTTGCACTTCGCCGCGGATCTGTTACCTGAAAAGGCGACGAAAACTGTGCCAGCGAAGACAGCCTCGGCGAGTGGCACAATCTGTCTGTGTTTATTGCGCGGTGGCACATGGCGGTACACGGCGAGGCCGAATCGCCGACAGACGAATACAATAAAGAGAGTAGGAGCACGGGCCATCGTCGTCACGACGAAATATTTAATGTATCGTTAGCCAAAACGGAAACCTACATATTTGTCTCTAAACTGAGTATTATTTACCATGACAATGCCTAATATTATTTGATCAAGATAGAACGATGTAAATAAAAGATCCTTCTTAAATTAATAAACGATATTTGAACGACCCCTTTTGCTGTTTTTCCTTCTTATTTACACGTTGTTTAGGAAACCACGCGGCTCCGGCGGATTTTCGCTTCGCGAATGTATTAAGAAGTCGAGACTTCCGCAGCGAGGAATCCCATCAAAATAGAGCGGACCGCTTGAAACGGGAGCGTGCTCCAGATTCGATTAGCTCCCCGTCGGCGAGAAATCGGATCCTCAATTAAAAGTTTAATGTTCCTGCCTTTCACGCGTTTACCCGTTCTCACCTAGACGCAATTTTGTATGCAATTCCCTCGAACTCCCGGGAAAGAGAGCAACGTGGAAAAGCAGCCTCCGGTTTAATGGAAAAAAACAGATGAGCCAGCAGCGGGTCTCCTCTGAAAATTACTACGATAGCTACCTTTTGAGCTCTTAGGACGTTCCACAGGCACATTCAAATTCACGAGAGATCCAAATCGAACGTCTCCCAACGAAGCACCAGCGACAAACGCCTTCGAACACTCGCTCACCGATTCAACAATAATCAACTCGTCCTCATAGATGATACCACGTACATCCATGATATACGCAATAGATTCACTCTCGTCAGCGGCACTCCGGCGAAGAGACGAGTCGGTGGCGCGGAGGGCGAAACGCGGTGGTCGGCCTCACGCCGATTCGTGGACCGGAAGTCGCGATAATCGCACGGGGGATCGTTCTCGCGCGAATCCGCTCACGCGGCGAATAAGACGCATATGACCGCACCAGCCTCGGGCTCGAGCACACTTCCGGGCGATCGATCCGGCTCGGCTCCAAGTAACACGTGCGACGTACAGCGCCGGCGGCGTCGCCTCGCACCCTCGTCCCTCTTTTTTTTTTCCGGACCTTCGCCGGACGCACGTGCGTCCCCGGGTTGTCCGTGTCTCCCGGCACGCGCCTATCGCTGGTCGGCCATCGGGGGTGCACCCCTCGAGCGACGTTCCCGGGGTCTCCGGGGTAAGGAGGAGAGAGAGACACGGCGCTTTCGGGCGTCGCGTGCGCCGGTTCCTCGGCGCCTCTCACGCGGGTAACGGCGCACGCAAGTGTATGGGGCGTCCCTATTTCTAATATGTGTCACGAGGACAACGGCTCTCACACGCACATGTAACGAAGGCGCGCGGCGTGTGTACGTTCGGGGATCGCGGACGGAGGACCCGCCGTGGCGCCTTCTCGATCATCGAACGCGCCCGCGGTCGATCGCTCACCGATGATTTCGCGCACGTTTCCTCCCCGTCGACGGTATCTCTCGAATCTGCTCCACGCGCGTTCTCTCCCCTTATCTTCCGCGGGGATGAAATTTTTATCGACACGTGCGCGAACACGGATCGATCCCACGGCGATCCTCCGCGTGCGCGTCTCCGTTCCGCTGCCGCGCGCGTCCCATTCCCGTCGCCGACGTCGTTCGCTGGGAGACAGACAATGGTACCAGAGCGGACGAGTCGTCTGCGACCGGCCGGCCCTCCCGGTGCTTGCGACGTCGACCTTCCCCCGCTTCGTGCTCGTATCTCTCCTCGGGGATCCCGTTCTCGTCGTCGTCGTGGTCGCCGTCGTCGCCGTCGTTGTTGTCGTCGGCGTCGCAGTCGTTGTCGTCGTCGTCGTCGTCGTTGTCGTCGTCGTCGTGGTCGTCGTCACGGTCGTGGTCGTCGTGGTCCACCTTCTCCTACCTCGCGGATACGCGATAGATCTTCCCCTGCGACGTCGACGCACGCACCGTGCTTACGGGAATGTGCGTGAGGTCAGGGTGGCATGATTACGACTATCAGTCTCGCAGTGCGCCGCCGCCGGCGCTGGTCGTACCCGCCGCCGACGCCTGGCGTCGTCGTGCCGACGGCGAAACTCACGTCCGCACCGCATCACTACGCCCCGACGCGGCGCTCGAACGAGCGTAATCGACGAGTCTCCTCTTGTACCGATAATCTGTCCCCTTACCCTTACAGAAAGGTATTACTGTGCAGTAATAAATTGGCTAGTAATTACTTATTGTTGGTGAGTTATTTTATTACTTACACTATAATAAAATTTATTAAATAATAATGATTTATTACTGCAATCTTTATTGCACGGTAATATTTTTCTGTAAGAGTTATGATTGCATTGACTCTTTAACTGTCCATAATGTATAAAAAAATATAAAATATATACAATATTTATTAAACATGTTTGCTATTGCATATTTCTCACGCTTTTATTACCATTATATTCGATATAATAATATTTGTCTGGACTTGTTACTGCTCGCGTGATACAAGTAAGCTTTTTTTTGTTTAAAAAAAATGTAAAGTAGATGAATAACACAAGTTTAATTCACAAACAACTTTGATTTAAATTATGTTGTAATATACCATATAATGATAAAATTTCTTTTATCGGACTTAAATAAGACAAATAGTTACATCAAATTTTTAGAAATGAGTAACCTATAACATTTCTTGATAACTTTCATTTAAACTTGATGGCAATACAACTCTCGTTGAATTTTCCATTATATCGACAGCTGGTCAGAGCAATATCTATTTTCTTTTATTTATAAAAATAAAAATCACTGTAATAATATATGTAATTAATTGTACAAATTACCATAGAGAATATACACAAATTAAAATTAAGAATTTCATTTTATAATTATTGGTTTAAAGGCTATATAAATTTTATTTAAAAAATTATCGATACAATTTAGTTAAGTTTTGAAAATTGAAATAAATATTGTTTTTTGAGTGAATAAGAAAAAACTATGGAATTATATATATATAAATATTTTATATATAATACATAAAATTTTCAAATATACCTTTCAAAGAAAAATTTTTCAAACAAAAAAAATTGATAATTTTATTTTTACGTACATATCTTATTTTATATGTACATTTCTTTCTTAATTTAAATAATGTTATAAAATGTTATCATTAGTCTATTAGAGCCATGATAAATAAAATTTTCATCAAATTAATTGAGAAGATAGATAGAGAATGTTATTAATCATATATTATACGTTTTTATATCTGAATGTTGTTAAACATTCTTGTTTGCTATAGATAAGAAAATTGCGTCTAAAAATTATGACGTAATAATATAAGATTTGTAAATGAATGTAATATAAAATTTGTAATCGATAGAAATCAATAGAATAAAAAACGTTATGTAATATGATTATTATATACCGTGATGAAAGATATTATATGGATATTTTTAATGAAGTTGAATATTTCATATTTTTATGTGATAAATATTTCGTTTATAGATACATTATACAGATAATATTTTCGTTGAACATTATGCTCGACCAGAAAATTGTAACAGATTCTGACGAAACACGTTATCAAGAAACGAAATAGAAAAAGATATGTAACAAATTAGATATTAGATACGTATTTAATTTTTAATATATTCCATGATATTTCTAATGTCAAGCATTGGTGGAGATCAAAGTAGACATATAAACACAGATAAGTAGCGTTCATAACATTATAATGATTGTGATCGAGCGTTTTGATATCATTTACGTGGAAAGTTTGGAGGATGCTGGTTACAGTTTCGTCAATATCTCGACATTATCTCGAAAAAAATGAATCACTTCTTTTCGCAAATATTTGACGAAATTGTTCGACTGGCCGTCGCTTATCGTGCGGAATAAAAATAAAATTGCAAACAAAATCGTCAATCTGTGTTCACGCGTGGCGCAGAGTTTTACGAGAGTGTCGTGTGCTGAAGTCTCCCTTTCTCTCTTTCTCCTTCTATGAGCTGCGAACAGTGCGAGCATGCTATCAGGTTGTTTGGAATTCCTATGGGAGATTATTACACTTCGCCGAAAGGATCGGAGCAACGATTTTACAACGATGAGCCGGTAAGATTCATAATTGCAATACGCAGAGCGTACTTTCCACGTTCTCTAACTTGTTCTCCAACAGCAACTTAGAATTCCTGGAATTTTATCAATTCCAGCGTGTTTTTTTTTCTCCCATTATCACTCCTACGAATTCCTACGTGTTTTTTTCCTCTCCCATTATCACTCTTATCGTTTTCCCATTAAGAAAAATTTGACCTTAGTTCATGTGGATTTACAATATCTAGATTCTGTCCCCAAGCAACACCTCCGACTATCACGGCAATGTTTTGAACAGATACTTCGTGTGTGCACGCATCAGGTTTCAACTAGTAATAGAATTACTCTCCTTTCCCGGGAGAATTGATTTCTGTCTACGACGCTCAGTGTTGCATACGATGTCCCTTGACAGACAGCATCAGCAGGAACGCCCGCTGTTGTAGGTGGTTTTGAACGTGTGTGACGAGTTTCCGTTTGCCGAATATGCAGTGGAATTGTTTAAACGATTGGCGTAAACTGACGCGCGAGTTGATCGATACATACATGTAGACTACCCGATTTACTTCCGCAATCGATACAATCGATACTTCCGGTGCTCTCGCGACGGTTTTTTCTGTCTAGTCATTTTTGCAAAATGATATACTCTCAATAGTGCAGTTGTTCACAATTTTCCGCTACTGCAAATATTGCTTTATCATAGCGCTGTCGCTCTCTGCCGAGCGAAATGCAATCAATAATCGTTTATTGTATTTTTGGACGTGTAAATGTGGACAGAAACGAGCGCGTGTTAATTACAGAATGCGAAGAAAAATGTAGCATAAAAAAATTTTTATTTAAATAGTGTCTTGCTGTTGTTCGATTTACGTAATGTTATATCTTGTAAATGTTTAAGCAGAATATTTATTTTTAATCTACCTTTATTAAATTTCCTCTATTTATCCAGTTTTAATTCAATTTTAAAAATTTTCATTGGAAAATTTGAGATCTTCAGTTCAGGAAACAGCATGATATACAATATACTGTAGTGAAAAGATATTTTTTTCGCGTATAGAGTTAAAAGGGTACGCGCGATTATATTAAATTATAAAAAAAAATTACATTATAAACGTGGTATTACATTATATCGTAATTAAATTCTACTTAAAGTTATTTAAATAGACAAAATATATTTGCGTTTGCAGAACGAACGCCTCTAGAACCCGTAGCATGGATCTCATAAGCCTGGCCATCCGTTCCCTCGAATTAAAGGATGTGAAACCGTCAGCGGATAATTACTTGCAGGGCGAACGTGACGATCTCACGCAAAGGAACGATACCATCAGCGAGCGAAGATGCAGGCTAAGGGAAAGCTCGCGCGACGAGATCCAGACAATCAATTTGGCCGAGGTTGCCTGGCACGACGCGCCCAGTGACTGCTGGCTCGTCATCTACGACTACGTGTACGACTGCACGGAGTTCCTGAAGAGCCACCCGGGCGGCCCGGACATCCTCCTGGAATACGCCGGACGAGATGCGACTCTTGCGTTCATCGGCACCGGTCACTCCGCCGTCGCCAGTGCAACCTTGGAGAGATACAAAATTGGCGAACTTCCGCCAAACGAGAGGCTCTTCCGCACTCCCAACGGCCTGAAGATCTCAGGATACTAATTCGCTCGTATCGTCGTCATCGTCATTGCAATGCGTGGTAAATATCGAATTTTACGCTAAAAAAAAAAGAAACCGGCGGAAATAGACTGGCTAAAGTATAGGAAGTTCGACATAAATTGGTCATATCTAAAATATTATCGTCGCTTTTGATAATACAGGAATACGTACAAGACATTATTTGTTTGAAGAAGATAAGAAATATTGTAAGATCTTTTTTCATCATCTTTTTATTTGATTTTATTTAAATGGATAATGTTAAGATTATTAATTTCATTATTTTATCAATTATAATATGATTAACGAAAAAATGAATTAAGTACAGATTATGATAATATACTAACTATTCTTACATAATTTTTTTCTGTTTTTCTACAATGATTTCTTTCTTACATATTTTACTGTATTATCAATAGTAAGAGATACTTTTAAATGGTCAAACTTAGATAGAATTTATGTAACACTTTAAAGCTAGGATTTCAGACAGTAAAAAGAAACTACATATCGCTACTTATCGATGTGATTTGTTCGCTTGTAACAATAATCGTAGCGATAGTAGTGATTTATCAGTATTTAAGCTCGTTACGTTCATCATTACATGCAATAATGAAAAGTATAAATTGCGTTAGACATTAACTTAACGACGTTAAGTGATAATTTAACTATTAGTTTAGTATTTTTCACATGATAGAATTTAGAAACGCAAAAGTAATAAAACTGCTTGATTATATAAGAAAATTATATGATTAATATCGTGTAACGTATGATCATCCGATCACCGCGATTGCAAAGCACTTTATGCAGCTTCGTCATTTTATTCTTGAATTTCGAAATATATCAGCCAAGAGGTCAAGTGCGTAACGATAAGAGATTGATTTTCGGCCCACGCCTCGAATGTAATTAATTACATTTCTACATTTCATCTTGACGAGTAATTATTTACATAAGATTTTTGGAATTTCAAATTATTATCGAGCGCAGATTGACGTAAATTTCGTGACTACGACGTCACCGATGTCATACTGAACTTGATACATTGATTTTTGATATCTGATAGTTTTCGGAGATCGGAAAGTTACGTCATTCAATATCACCGGGAGAAAGTAAATATACATAATTCTTTTATCATTTAGTATTTCATTAATTAATAAAAATTATTAATATTTCAAAGCTACTTTTCAAAAGATTTTTTATATTTTGTTTTAATAAACTAAATGAAAGAGAGAAACCGAATAAATAAAGCAATAATCAGTGCTTAGAGACAGTACTTTACATTGGATATATTTTACATTTTTTATTCTCCTTCGTGACAGCTAACATCACCGATAACTTATTGGACTTGATATAATTTTCAGTATCTGGCCGAACATGACATTTTTCTCGGAAAGTTGCTTCGTTAAATATCACCGGGAGACAATAAACATACCGAATTCTTTTATCATTTAGTATTTTAAAGCAGCTGCTTTTCGAAGGATTTTCTATATTTCTATTCGATAAGATACGTGAAGGAGAGAGCCGGATAAATGAAGCAATAATCAGTACTTAGAGAGTATGTTACACCGGATATATTTTATATTTCTTGATTCTCTAACATTTATAATCTACACAACATACATGTGAGGTAATAGCGATGTAGCTCGGTTCGTCGATAGACCAATAAACTCTCCGTTTCCGTTAATCGGAAGGCAAGATTTATTAAATTAGCAATGTACTCGGTTTACGCGTTAATCCTAGATTTATCTAAAATTAAATTACACACATAACACAATACTCTTTACGATATTTACACTTAACCACAAAATGTACATATAAAATATATAACATGTTTTATATGTAGTGTATATGCGTGTGTATGTGTGCACGTGTGTATGTATGATGATTAAGATAAAGAATAAAGAAAGAAAAAGAAAGAGGCAACACTTGCTGTTGTGATCAGTAATTCATCGTCATTCTGTCCCATGGCGAACGTCAGTCCATAGTTTTGCACGTTTTTAACGTCTCGCCGATAGAAAAACATTACAAAACCGATGGAAAAGTTTCGATATAACGAGAATCTTTCCGTATCTTAAATAGATTTTATATGTTACATAGTGACAAGTTTAAAGAGTTGCGATGAGTTGTAATACGAAAGTTATGCAATAGTCTATACACATCCCTAACTTTTTATATATATTATATAATTAAATAACGCTAATTTTTTTTGCTCCACTCGATTTTTAACGCTAAGTAGTAGTGCGAGAAAGTAACATACGGGTCACTCATATACGCAAGATTCGCACGTGGTACACTTAACTTGAACTCAATGGGTGCGTAAATTTCACATTTGACTAAAACTGTATATTTTTTTCTACTTTATTACGTCTACGATAGTGAATACTAACGCGATACTTGCGCGCCTTAACGCACATGTCACGCTACGCTACGTAACATGTGTGATTAACACCAACTTTACATACTACTTTCTGTTTTGTATGTTGTTAGGACCATGTATGTTAAATACCGAATGCCCACAGCATTCGCTTATTTTTAAATTATCGCTAAATGCTAAACGACAATTTGAAACAACTCATATAACACTCGCATAACACGAAATAAAAATAGCACCGTTTACAAGTTTTTTTTATATAGTTACTATCACTAACTATAAACCGTATATCGCAAAGAATACAACTAAAACAACTTCTGTTAGAATTTTGAAGAAATTATCAAAATAGTAATTATTTAACGTGAAAGAGAAGAATAGCATTTTTGTGGAAAGAATTTAATTTACGATTTGAATTAAATTTTTTACTTTTCACAATTTTTGACTTTATAACAACATTAAATCTCATAGTTAAACCTCAAATTAAATTTTATAATTATAATTTCGGAAAACGAGACTGTTATTAAATTAGACACACTATTTATTTCTATTTTTATTTCTATTTTTTAAACGACGTTCGACGCGAGATAGTTTCTACGGGTTTTATTTTTCATTTTGAAAAAAAATACATTGACCAAAATCGTTGTATCTAATAGAGAAACTCTGTAGGGTTTGGAATAATTTAAATCTACATAGTTTCCCCACATATGATGCCTGTACGACTTTCAAAAAGTGCAATTATTGTTCATCTGAAATGTCTCTTCACCGATCCGAAAAAATTAGAGCATGTTCATTATCCGTCTTTGTTCTTTGTGTGACCGAACGGAACGAACAGCAAAATCGTATATTCGAACTATCTCCAATTGCCCCCGGTTTCTCTTATCGGTTCGGGTCACCAAGTTTCCTCATTTCTTTTATGAACGCGCTAGAATACCGGATCTTGCTCTATGACATGTAGTCGCAAGTTACGATTTCCTGCGAATAAAAAGTTTGTTTTTTCATGCGTGTTTGACAGTCTCGTTGCGTGCTATATCTTTTTCAGGTAAAGGGCCTAGAGGATTTATTTGGCGTCAAACACTACTGTCGTATGGAGAGTGAAAATTGGATACCGAGTCAAGTATTGGAATTCGTCATTTGGCGAGTTTTATTCTATAAAAGAAAAAATCGGGAATGCACACTTCTCGAAATAATTTTGATCAAAATTAAAATTTGATCAACTTCTCACAATCTTCTTATAATTCGTACGATAGAAAATGTTGCGAAGCTTAATTTTATTATAAATTATTATTACTGTATTTTAAAAGTTATTTTAAATATCTATATTTATGAATACATTTTTGAAAAGTTATCTCTGAAAATTAAATCGGAAATAAGACATCCATAATAGTAACAATTTATTATGAATAACGAACATATCTAGAAGAAGTGCGTAGAAGTGTGAGAGCATCGATACCAACTGTATCCAGTAAATTATATAAATATATAGAGAATTGATACTTTCAAGTAGATATCATTTAGGAATCGATACCATTTGATACTTACATATTCACATGTATTTATGAGGCAATGATACTTTACTATCAGGAATCAATACTAATTGTGAAGCTTTATTCATTAAATTCGTAAAGGCACCGAGATGCGACGTTTCAGGCAAGGCCGCATCTCACTGCATTCATGAATTGCGAGTGGGTTAATACGTCATCAATACACAGTCGAATAGTTCCGCAAACGCTTTCTTTGAAAACGCAGCTCGATTGAACCAAGGAGCCGTTCGCGGATGAACTCGATCGTGGATTGATGGTGGTATCAGCTTCCCTGCAACTTTCCGTCGAAGTTGCTCGTCCGTTTACATCAGACTGCAGAGGGCAAATCCTTGGCCGGAATCGAAAGCCGTCTGCAGCACCGTGGTTTCCATACAAAACGCAGCATCCGTATACATCGCCGCAATTCGTTGCTGTTGCGCACGACTCTCGCTCTGCGATCTGTAAGCACATTAAAATTTTTCCGATTGGAAAATATTTGCAACGGTAACCAAAAATGCTTGGGATGAAAATATGAAGTTGTACGTGTGCTTCATAAAATCGTAGCAGAATTGTACACTGAGAGAAAAATATACACTGAGAAAAAAAATATTTAGATCCAAAAAAATATTTACTTTCATAGTGCCAATGATTTATTTATTTAATATTTTTCGATATTTTATAGATATCGATATCTAATTCTAAATAAATATGTGTTTATATTAAATAAATAAATCATTGACACTATGTAAATAAATATTTT